>RJWT010004548.1:0-33072 GCA_004365215.1 Cuniculus paca
GTCCTCTGACTATTACAAAGTATTTGACCCCATAATAGTTGCTCAATAAAGTATTTCTTTAGTGTCTAAAACTGGCTCTAAATTTCTGTTCTACAGTGTCACTAGACTCAACTATGCCTTGACCTATACCTTTTACCTTTTTCTAAGAAATAAGCTGTTTGATAAAATGCTTTTATTTCATTTTTCTCTGCTGCCATTCATATATACACTATATCTACCCATGATCTGCCTATTTTAATTGCCTTCTTATAATTTTTCAGGAACATGCAAGATGAAGTTAAATTTATCTTTTGCCCCTTGTAATTCCTGTGATCCAGGTGCACCATTGCCTTGGTTACTTTTTTTCTCATTGCTGAGACAAAATACCCAACACCCAAAATGAAGGAAGAAAAGGTATATTTACCTTACAGTTTTTTGGAGGTTTCAGTCCATGCTCCGTTGGCTCCAAGGCAGGGTGGTGTGGCTGAGGTTTAACTGGTCATTCATGGAAGGCACAAGCAACAAGAGTGAAAAGGGCAAAGAGGAAAAGCACGCCTCCTCCCTCCCCTATATTGCATGCTGGCTCTGCCCCTGGGTGGGTGCAGCATTCACACCACCAATCCCAGTGCTAGACAACAAACCAATCACAAACGCTAGATTCAGCTGCCTCCATGACTGTACTGGAGGGATACTTAAACAAGCCTTAACAACCATTGATTATGGTTTATATCTAAAATATCCCACCAAAGTGTTATGTGTTTGGAAGATGATTGAATCATGGCAACACTATATTCATCAGTGTATTAACTCTAAACAGTTCATAGCTAAATGTCCTGTTAGGAGGTGAGGCCTGGTCAGAAGAGGTTTATTACTGGAGGTGTGAATTGGAGGGATCTCTCTCTCTCTCTCTCTCTTGCTCTCTCTCCCTCTCTCTTTCTGTCTCTCTCTGTCTCTCTGTCTCCTGGTACTAGTGGGGTGAGCAGCCTTCCTCTCCAATCAGGACCTTCGGCTATGCTATTTCATCCTTAGAGCCAACAACCATGGACTTAATCCTTTTAGACTCAACAACCACGGACTGAACCCTCTAAAACCTGTGAGCCAAAATAAACCTCTCCTTCTTTAAGTTGTGTGTGTTGCGTATTGCGTTTGAGCAACAGGAAGCTTTGTCCCAGCAATGGGAAAGCTAATACACCATTTTTTACTCTTGCACATGCATCTTTGACACAGATTTATAGAACTGTTTGTGTTTTCCCATAACTAACAGGTGTTTCAAGCTTTTACAACTGCACGCACATGGTATCTTTTGCCTAAAGCTCCTTCCTCTTAATGCTGCCTTCTTTCTTCTAAATTCTTTCCCTCACTTAGTTGTTAACTCTCCAGCTCTGAGTCATCTCCACCCGCCTCCTTATTATCTGGGTCACTGCTTTCCATGTATTCTCACTGCACTCTGTACTGTTTCTGTGATGTACCTATTACAGTTCTCTGCATTGCCAGTTTCTGTTTCTGTTTCTGTTTTCTGTGTGTGAGTATAAGCTCCTTGTGAGAAGGGTCTGCTTGGACCTGTGTTCTCAGCACTTCATACTGTATCTAGCATTTAGCTTGAGCTCAGTTCCAAAGGAAAGAACGGTAATGGAGAAAGTATAAGAAAAGGGTAAGAGGGAAGAAAGAGCAGTAGACATGTACTAATTTCCAGATATTTAAAATCATTCCAAGTAGTAACTTCTTTACACAAAAGGGTCTCAGCAGCTGACAGGTTGGTGTTCATTCTCCTTCTGCTGACTTCATAGAATAACAATTTGCAATCAGAACTCATTTGATCCTCAGAAATAAGTAGGTTATGTTGATATTTCTATTGTTGAAGCTGTAGAAAAGAAATTTATGAAACTAGTAAGTAAAAATTTAAAATGTGAATCAGTTTGCTCAACATAAATCTGGATTTTCTAGTAACATTCCAGGAACTGGTTACATAATTTGTGGGTTCAGTGTAAAGTTAAAATATGAGTTGTATTGTTTAAAACTTTTAAGCATTTTAAGACAGCTAAAGTAGTTCTTCAAAAAAAAAAAAGTTTGGGACCCTTCTCTACAATGGCTCTGATCATGCCTTTTCATAATTTTAAGATGCTTTCTCCTTTTCTGTGTGAGGAATGTGGCTGGCAGCACATTTATCAAAAACAAACTCCATCTTGTTGAACTTGGAAACATCTGTTGTGTTGGAGTAAGGAGAAAATAGTAACATTTCCAAACACAAGACAGGGATAAATGTTTTGAGATATAATCTTATAAATCTTTATGATAATTCTGCACATACACTGTCAGTCCCGTCTGAGAGCTTTCTCCCACCATCTTCTTCACATAGTTGAGAACTGTACCTCTCTTAAAGCATCAGCTCCTTTGGGAAAGACTTGTATAAGCCATTATTAGCCAATTTTCCTATTGCTGGGACCAAATACCTGACATCTACAATTTAAAGGAGGAAATGGTTTATTTGGCTTATGGCCTCAGAAGGTTCAGTCCATGGTTACCTGGCTCCAAGGCAGAAACATGGCAGAAGTATTTGATGGAGTAAAAATACTTAGTTCATGTGGGTAGGAAGCTGTACAGGAGAATAGCACCAGAGAAGACAGGTCAGGGACAAGATGTAGACTCAAGGTCACACCTCTATGATAGACCCTAATACACCCAGAAGTGTGCTTTGTTAATCTCTTAGATGGCCCCCAAGCCAATCAACTTGACAATTAAGCTTATCCATCATAAATTCATTCTTAGTCCTGGGCTAAATCATTGCTGTCCTAATGTACTCTGTGCTGCTTTTCACAAGTCACCCATGTTGATTTTGCTTCCTTGTTTTATCTAAGAGCAAATTGAGGCTAGGAGAGCCATGAAACTAGGGAATGGTTGGGTTAATCTGGGCTTCCATCTTCTTCCCCTGCTAACCTAGTATTCTTTTGTGCTGCTCTAATCTGTTTGAAGCCACTTATCCACTTAGAGTGTTTATCATTGGCCACCCTTGCCATGTTAACTTTTCTCCCAGAAGCAGTACATTGATAGTTGAGGGATGAAATCTTAATGTGTGGTTCTCTATGATGCAGACAACACACTACACACATATGTACCTGGCTGAGATTTTGTGATTTGGTGAGGATACATGACCCAGTACACGGTAGAGAAAGTGTACATCTTTATATCTCCAGAGAAAAGAAGGTTCATTTATCCAAGAATAATGCTTTACGAGCTCTCGCTTGAATCTGAAAATGAAGGCCAAAATTCTACACTTTCCAGGAAGCTCGACTACAATAAGAACTTTCCTTACAAGATTTGATTTGCTACAATGCTGATGGTCCTTGTGTCATAGGGTAACCTCTCCATTGGCAAAATATTTTACCACGATGTATAATTTTTCAAAGCTTAACCTTGCAATTTAAAAATTTTAAATGCATTTTTAAAATGTAATATCTGTATTCTACCTTTAAATAGGATTAATGTAGAGAGCATCTGGATAGAGATTAATATTCTCCATGCAACAGAAGACATGTGGAAAGCAAAACTGCTTCTCGAATGTTTTCACTGCTGAGATATGATGAAGATGGATATTTTTTGTGGCTTAATTGGTTTAATTAATTGAAATGTGGTAATTGATTTTTAGGAGGTGTTTTTATAATGTGGTTAGGGATTGAAACTTTGTAAAATGAACTCATAAATCTTTGCTAACTCTCAAACAAAATAAGAAAATAGTGGTATACACGAGCCTCCTATTAATCATAGCAGGCACTGTGATGTTAAATCTATGAGCCTGCTGTTGTGACCAGATGTTTATTCTCCATTAACATCTCCAGGATGGCTCATTCTAATACAGAATTTAATGTGGAGCTAATTTCCAAAATTTAAAAGTCACTTATTTGTAGATACTTCTTTAATAGATTAGCAAGGAAAAGTGAGGAAATGAACACACCCCATGAATGCATCTCAGGAATCTCACTAATCATTATTATTAAATTTATTTTGAATTGGTACATAAAATTTTGCATATTAATGGGGTGCCACGTGATGTTTTAACACATGTATACTTTGTGTAGTGTTTAAATCAGATTAAATAGATTTCTCTCCTCAAGCATTTACCACTTCTTTAGGGTAAAAACTTTCAAAAATCCTTTCTTCTAGCTTTTGGAAATATATATGGTAGGTACATTTTTGTTTTCTATAGTTACCCTCCTGTGCAACAGCACGCGAGCACTTCTTGTTTCTAACTATAACTCACTGCCTGTTGATCAGTCCTCCCTATCCCTCCCTGTGTTCCCCACTCACATGTCTAGCAACTACCATTTTGCTCTTAGTTTCTATGACATCAACCTTTTTATATTTCACATCTGAATGATGTCATATGCTATTTTCACATGCCTGGCTTATTTCATTTAAAGTAATGCTTTTCTGTTTTATCCACGTTGTACCACATGACAGGATTTTATTCTTTTAATGGCTGAATAGTATTCCATTGTGTCTCAGTAGTTTTTAAATAGCCTTTCTATAGATTTTTCAGGAGTCTGTCCCACCTTAGTTGGGGGCAGCATTTATATTCAAGCTATAAGGAGCAGTGTGTAACTGAGATATCTAATAAAGGATGGATTTACCATGTCTGTCAAGGTCTACTTGGTAAGGGCTTTGGGTCCATTTCTTATCATTGCCTGTTTTCTTTCAGGAACCAGGAAATATTACCTCCTGTCCTTCTGACTCAGCTTTTCTTTCTATCTCCTTGTCATAATGGTACAACTTAGAAAAGTTGAACTATCCACTCAGTTTTTTTTTTTAGCTTTTCAAGTATATAACATTTATTGCAGTTGGCCCCAGAATTCATCAAACCTGGAGTAGATTAAGATATATTATTGCAAATAGGGTGATGTAATAGCTTCTGACATGGAAAAGAAGATTTTTAAAATTCTTTAAGCTTCCTTTCAGTGTATCAAGAGCTCTGGTGGATAGAGAGAAAGTGAAGAAATTAGCAGTTAAGCCAAAAATGTGTGTCCTTATTTTTTTTTTCCTTGGACTGCTGCTCAAAGACATAAAACAGAATAAATAAATGAGAGTAAATGAGTCCACCCTTGGAATTTTGTGCCCATTTCTCACTTGACACTCTGAGCTCACAAACCACTACTTACATGACCTTATGAGCTAAATGCTATCATTCTCCTTTTAAAAACCGAGGCAAGGGGAGATGAGCATGTTGTTCTAGGGCTCCTAGGAGACACAGAACCTAGCTTTGGACTCAGGACAGTTTGAGAACTGCAGTACCATACTGTTTGCCTGTACTGCCTTGTTCACATGGTGGTACTAATTTTTTTTTTAAAAAGTTAGCTAAGATGATGAAAAATTGAAATAAAATCAGTGCAACTTGAATACCTTTCCATTTATGGAATAAATTTCTGATTATAAATTTTAGTTGATGTGATACCAGTTGTATCACATGGTTTAGCAGTCTTACTTGGTTCAGCAATCTAGGATTTTGAGTGGAAATGGAGATTTAAAATGTAAATTTAATGTCTATGTGTCTGCTAAAAAGGTTTGAGCAGTCCTTGCACAGTTGTGTGAAAGCTAAAAATAACTCTATCTCATGTGACTATCTTGAAGTTTTATAATTATTGATGACTATGAACAGTAACATAATTTCTGGTCTTAATTTATGAACTACCCTAAACTTTTACAATAGATTTGCAATTTCCTCAGAGTCTTGGAGAGTGAGTTAATTGCAACAATAAAAATGATGTTTGAAGCTGTTTTAAGTAGGGTACTTTGTTAATATTCCAGTTATTCCCTTAGAGACGGTATAAATATTTCATAACAGTTTGGAAACCGAACTTCTTATGTATAGATGTATTTTGAGTTTTTGTGTAATCTAATTTCAACCTCTGTCCTCTAGATTTTTTTTTTTAGGTAAAAATAGGCTCTTTATTTACGCATTTTAAAAGGTTATTATTTTGCAGTAGTTTATTTGAACTGAATGAGACACTTCTGACATCACCCTTTAAAACTTGATGGTTTGCTTCTTTCGTATTTATTGTTTTGCAGACTTGCAGTCTCTAGTGCAAGGCTTGCTCTCGCTTGTAAATGTATAGTGTTACCAATTAAATGATGTAGCGGTTCAAATAATGTTAACTACCCTGGATTAAAATGTTCTCAGGCAAGTGAGCAGCAGTTGTAAATCACTGGAATTTCGAAAAATAATCAGAGTTATAGGATAGTCGCATGACACATGATGGATCTGATTTTTAATGTGGAGACCTTGCTAGGAATTGAAGGTGAGCCATCTATATAATTCCATGCATAAAATAGAGTCCAGTAGTGGGAGGCAAAGAAAAAAAAAAAAGAGCAGAGCAAATGAGATCCTGATTTCCCAGGGAAGCAGAGGAATGCAAACTTTGAGAAAAGTGATAAAACTGCAGGGATTGCATTAATTCAGTTACACAACTTGTAAAACACAAGTCAGCTTTCTTTTTCCTTAGGTTATACGAAGTGACCATTTTTATAAAACAACCTATTTGTTTGAAACAAGTGAAAGTTCTCTGCTTAGATGGCATTGGCTGGCCCGCACCATAGTATTGTGTGTGTACTGCATACCTGTACCTTTTTCCCTACAGATATTTTCATTATCACCAATTGTTTCCTATTTTACCATGATTTATTTGGTTTCTTTCCAGGTGTCTGATTAGGTGAAAATGATATCGACACAGACATTCCTGTTTTTGTTTTTCAGAAAAATTTCTTTAGAGTTGAGCTGGTATTAACAGTAGTCAGGTGACATAGCTGAAAATTTTATCATCTTTGGTAAATAATCAGGATAAGAATTACACAGCATCCAGTACAGACTGTTAATTTTGTGAAAAATATATAATAGGTTATGAATGAATGAGGATTAGGTTTGACTGAAAAGGACAGAAATCTTTAAACAACCACATATTAACATAGAAGTTTTCTCTTAGAAGCAAACGGAAATTCAGAGTCACCCATTCAGAGTTCATAGGGTGGCTCCGTGGTCACCAGGGATACAAGGTTTTCTATCTTGATGCAGAGTCACAGTCATCATGTGACCTCTGACTCATTGTCTGACGTGACCAATCAAACTTCACATGTGATTGGTGTCCTAGACAGCAGAAAATATAAAAGATCTGAAGAGGGCAAAGTTCAATCCTGAAGCAAGAGGGGAAAATACATTCTGGGAGAAATTTTGCAATCTCTATCACCAAAATATAAAATTGCTTGAAGCTCCAAATGTAAGGTATAATGCTAAGTTTTAAAAAGTTTTGATATTCATATTTTCAATGGTAAAAGTATGGAACATCCTATTATTTGTAGCAGTTGTTTTACTGAACAATTCAGGTACCGCATATGAAGAGACATTTATTATAGAAGGTGTCTTTAACAGTAAATAAAGCCTTTGAAAAATTTAGGACATAAGAAAAGAGTGAATTGTACTTTCAAGTATTGTGATTTTAAAAATACAGTTCATGGAAAAATTGCACATATAAAAATTGAAATTATTCAAAAGCAGTTGAAGAAGATATTATGCAACTAGATTTTGTAGTTCGGAGAGCGAATTTCTTCCTAAAATATTGCTCAATATTTAGAGAGTATGCTAGCTTTCAGAAGTCAAAAATTCTGTTTTGTTCACTATTACATTCTTGGTATGTAGTACAGGGGAGGGGTTAAAGTGATATGTGTTAAATTAATGGGTCAATTGATCAGTCAAGTAATTAAGTTATAATGAAAGACAAAGGAGAAACATTTCAATAAATGAATTACAGAAAGGTTCCTACAATAGAAGATTCGTTCAATACTAAATGAAGAAATAAAAAAAAAGTCAACAAACATAGTAAACGAGATCAGCTTTTCCTCAATTTATTCAATAATATATTCTAAGAAAACCATGTAGGGAAAGAACAACTTAAGTATTTATGACTAAAAAAATGTCAAAATGTAAACTAATTTCATGAAAGCTCCTAAATTTCATCCAAGTAGAAAAGAGGGCTGGGACAAAATAAACCCTTATTCGTAACAAGTCACAATGAAATATGTGACTTGGCCTACAACAGAGTCAGAGATTGTAGGAATTTTAATTCTACGTAAGTTCAAAAGTACTTTCTGAACTTAGAGAAGCAAAGCACAGAGGTTTGCTGATCATTAGGCACATCTTTTGCATTTGTAAATGATAATGTGGTGGGCAGTCAGTACTCTATTGCCTTAATATGTCACGCTCAAGAATATACCAAAAGAAGACAATTTCCTCAAAAAAAAAAAAAACTTTCTCAACACACTGAACAAAGACATTGCAAGGCAGACATGAAAGTGGGAACACATAGGTTGGCAAGTATCTTACTGTGATCCAGACTCATCTGGTGATTACCAAGCCTTCAGAGAGGCACATGACTGAACAACAGTGTTTGGCTAAGAGTGATTCCCAATTTGAAAGTATAATTTTTTTAAATGATTTAATGGATTTTATTTTTTGTTACCGGGGATCGAACTCATGACCTTGCACTTAGCCAGGCAGACACTGTACTGCTGAGCTATATCCCTCCTAAAATGCTTTATTTTAAAAATCCTGTTCTGTTACCAGAATGCTTTCTCTTGAGCAGTAAACATGCTACAGACCCCCTTTCTTTGCCTTCTACAAGAACTATTATTTTTTTCTTTCTTTTCTTTTGTCAAAGAGAAGTTATAAATATTTTAAATTTATTTAAAGTGAGATAAAATATATATCAAAAACTTGTTTTTGAAGCTTTCTAAGTACACACACCTTCTCTTCAAAACGGACACGTGTACAAAGCAAACTTTTTATTATTTCCTGTACTGAAGTAACACTAGGAGATTCACTGAGGAAAAGGTTTTGCCTGTTTCCTTCTTTCTATTCCCTGCATGTGGAACAGGTCCTGGCACGTAGCAGATACTTGATAACTATTTGGTGAACAAGTGAGTGAGTAAATACATGAATAAAAACAGCTAATCATATGCACATGTAATCCCGGAACTCCAATTTCACTGAAGTTCTGCAAATCCTGACTTCATCAATGACTGTGTCGACATAACCAATTTTGGCGTTTGATGTATTTAATGTGGTATTCATAATAAAAGCTGGCACTTGGTGTTTTGCATTGGCCAGTCATTATAGCAAAAGCAAATGACTCATTTTCATCCTGGTTTATCCTTAAGAGTACTTTAAAAATATCCTGGAAAAAAATAAAATTAGTGTCTTGTACTGATGGATAGTTGGCAACAGCCGGTATCCAGACTAATGAAGTCAAAAGCCTCAGTGACACTGGGCAGAGATTTGTTACACTTCCAAGGAGGGAAAGTGAGACTTTTCTGGTCATATCTCTGAGAGCCTATTGCTACCATTTCATTTACTTTCCTATCATTTGTATTTTGGTTTTAGCCTCTTCTAGCACGTAGTGGTCTGTTTATAATTTGATGCCATATCAATACTGGTGCTGGGAATAGCAATAAAAAATTAACGGTATTTTTTAAGCTTCTAGTATTATTGAAATGAATAATCTGTTTAAAAGACAGGAGCCTGGAATTTCTCATTTTGTTTTCTTTGTTTTGTTTAAAGTCCTTGCCAGAAGTAAGCACAGCTATCAATTCCCAGATTTACCAACAGTCTCATAGACAAACCTGAATCCTGCATAGTCAAATTCAGTCCATTAGGCATCTCGGGAATGGAATACGTGTTTTGACGTAGTAGGAGGTTCTAAGTTGCTGAACACAGCTGAGTGACCTGTTTCTGGGAAGTAGTTTATCAGTTGACCTTATAGGAAATGCAGTAGAGTTGTGGTGCAACTCTGCTGAAATTATTCTGCCTCCAGTTATGAGTGGACGTTGTGCCAGGCTTTCTCAGTTCTGAGAGTCTGTTGATTTTACAGCATGGCACGTTCATTCTTCCCTTGTTCTTCCTCTGTGCCCTTCATTTGGGCTACTTTCACTTTCATTCTGCACCTCAGGACATTGTGTTTTTAAGTAGTGAGTGGTATTTATTGGCATTCAGTTTCTGGCTCCCCTTTACAGCTTTTTGGTTTGAGGTGTTCATTTCCTCTCATGAACTTCTCTCTCTCTTAGCACTGTGTGTGTCTCACTCTAGAAAGGAGAGGATATGGGTACGTCTCACTCCACTCTGTCACATTTCTCCAGTGAACAGTGTTTAGCTTCTGCCTGTGCTGAGAGCTCATTGCTGCGATTTTAGGTATTGTCCTCACCCTGATGAATAATGAATGCTATTTAGCCCCAGGACTTAGGATTTTGTCTTTCTGAAAACCATCTCTCCCACACCACAGCCTATAGGTGGTTCAGTTCTCTGCTCCCTGGCCCCTTGGACCTATTAGTGTGACAGAGCTTATCCCTGTGTTTTAATCATCTGTTTACTTTATTCCTGCTGACTTACATTGCTGGAGGACAAGAACTGTGGGTTGTTCACTATGTCTGTACAGAAAGATGCCGAGTGTAAATTAAGTGGCCAATATTTTTAATGAATAAATGAAAAATGCTTGTTTTAGCATTGGAGTCCAAGGACTCAAATTCATGAGTATTTTCTTTTTAATTTTCTTAGATTTCTGTGGATTGTTTTCCAAATCTTGACTTTAAATTTATATAACAAAACACAACCTACTGAAACAATTTTAAATTACTTAAAAATACAAATTTGCACAAGTATGGTGGCACACAGCTGTAATACAGTTACTTGGGAGGCTGAGGCAGGAGAATCTCAGGTTTGGGGGCAGTCTTGGTAATTTATCAGATCTCCAATCTCAAATAAAAATCATAAGGGACTGGAGATATAGGTCAGGGTGAAGGCCTTTGGTTCAACCCTCTAAAATGTGAAAAACAGAACAAAACAAAACTTCGACTGCCTCCCATAAATGTTTGGAATAGAGCTCATTCATCATCATTAATTCTTGAATAGTTTCTAATTGTGACTTTATATTTTTGCTACTTTATTTAAGGGACTGTTTTAAAAATTGCCAGCTGATTGGGAGTTTTTCTTTAATGATTCTTCTATAAATATGTAGTTTTACTTATGCAGAGAGACAATAAAGGTAACATATTTTGACACTCTGGTAAATATATATATTTGAAGCATTTAGGAATAATTTGACATGGCAATAATTATTGCCTTGAACACACGTTCCTCATCTACCAACCAATTATATAGAAAAATATATGTCAAATAAACATAAATAACAATATGTAGAATTTCACATATCTATCAAAAATTTTGAACCTAGGAACTGTTATCCAGATGTTTTTGGCATCTATCATCTCTCTTTCTCTCTCTCTCTGTCTTATTTATCTATTTCTCTATATCTGGTTAACTGTTTCAAGGTTTAAAATTTTTGATATACAGTACATGGAATTCTACACTGTATTATTTCATATATATTTTCTATATAATTGGCTAGCAGACGAGGAATGTGTGTTCAAGGGAATAATTGTGTCTGTGTCAAATTATTGCTAAATGCTTATTACTTCATGTATTTTGATACATTGTATGAGTTTTTCCTCGGGTTACTTTCATGGCCTCCTTTTATCTGTTTAAACAACAAATTTTAGTTCTACTTCATTCACATCACAGGGCTGTTGTTGCACTTTCCGGGACTCTACCTACACATCCTAGCCCTTGGTTTTCTGTCTTCCCTCTCGGTGCTCTTGGTCATGTCTTTTCGGTGTGTTGTTTGATTTGGGAAGCTGTGAAATGTCCCCTCCAGCCCAGCACAAGCTAAGAGTGAGGAGGCCTCAAAAACGTTGCCTTGCGTGGCACAGAGATAGCTACTGGAGGAGTCTGCAGACGCAGATGCCCTGTGCAGTCCTCCTGCTGGTTGCCCAGGGAGAAGGCGGGGGTCTACCACAGGTCTATACTGTTGGAGAGTTTAGGGAGGAAGACTCCTGAGATCTACACGGAGGAGACAGAAAACCTACAGGCAAGAGTAGAATGAACCTCAGTAGATGAGGACAAAGTCATAAGCGGCAGGCAGACCGGACCCCACTCATATTAAATGAGCAACAGCGGCAGATTTCCATCTCCAGTGATGGGTTCCTTAGGGAGCACGAGTTAATACCTCACAAGGGATCAGAGAAACCAAGACCAGACCATACTGGTGCCTCTCAAGGGACCTTACGATCTCTTACCCACCTCCCCTTGAATCCAGTCCATCTATACCAGCCTGGGAAGAATGGGGTGGGTGAATGTTTTCGCCATTGGAATATAAAGAGTTGTAAGGATTTTCTCTCACCTGCCGGCCTCTAGACTATCAGTTAGCCTGAACCAGGAGAGGAGAAACTTTAAATGAAATTTTGAATATGACTTGGGATTACTTCAAATATGAAAATTAAGCCTTTTATGGCTACAAGTGTTTTATTTTCTGTGAGTGATCATAAAAGGCACAGGATCTGCTTCGATCTCATTGATGGAATACAAAGAATTAGCTTCAGAGATAGAGACTGGAATGACCACTAAGGGAAAGAATCAAGATTTTTTTGGTGACGTTCTTTGGGGGATAATCACAGCTATCAGGGACATGAATTTTCCCTCTGTTTGTTTTCCTACATCACTGGCTCTCCACCTTTGGTGCGTATTAAAGGACCAAAAAAACTCAGAAAGAACACTGAGAGATGAACTCATTGAAAGGAAGAGATCTGACACTGTGTTTACATCAAGTGCCCAAGTTTTTGTACTTCCTGAGTTTGAGAACCATGGTACAATGCAGCTCTAGGACTTACTCATAATTGAAACTTTGTACGTGGGTGGTGGGATAATTCCTTTTTCAGCTCTATTTATTACATACTCCCTCTTCCTTCCTCTCTTCCACATACCAAATTTCCCTGAGTAGTTCTATTTCTGGACTGCTGTAGTCCATTTACTTCACTGGTCATTTTGTCTTTCAGTTTGCCAGCCATTGTCATAATTATCACAATTTCACCATTAGCCCTGTTGCTAAGTCTTTTAGAGTTTTTTTAGAATAAAAAAAATCTTGATTCTTTTCCTTAGTGGTCATTCCGGTCTCTATCTCTGAAGCTAATTCCTTATAATATGATCCGTACATGAAGTATATTTTCATGTGAAATGATCTATTTTAAATTTTTTCCTTTCAAAGTGTGTATTTCAAAAGGAATAAAATTAATTCTTAAATCAGATATTTACAAAATAGTATAATAAAAAAGGAATTAAATTGTCTCAGTATTAATAAGTTTGAGATTTTTACCTCAGGAGTGAGTGTATTTTAAATTAAGGAAGCACAAGAATTAAATTCTAAGTCATTATTCACTAAGGATATGGTTGCTTCTTATTTTCCCAGTTATGAAATGGCCCTGCCGCTGTTGATGCCTCAAAGTGAATTTTTGGTAATAAAAACAACAGATTTAATCTCTTCTAATTAAATGATATTATTTACTATTTGCATATGCTTGAGATTTTAATCAGTTCTAGATAAGATTCAACACATTAAAACATTTACTTTTCCTTCGGGGTATATTCAAAACAATTTCCTTTAAGTTGGTTTGCCTGACAAAAGATGCGCAGAGTGAGAGGAAAATTCCTGTAATCTGGTGATGCACTTCACACATGCAGTGTCACTTAATGGGAGACCGACTATGCTTGAGGATAGACAATAACGTGTGGAAACATGTCTCTTAGCCCACCCCATGTACTAGGACAGCTTTAAAAATACACAGATACTTTGGGGCTTAATTGGCACTAACTCTGAGCTACAACAAATTGCTTAGAACTTTGAATATCGAGTCTACTTTTTTCAAGGGATAGTTCTCAAGGGATCATATAATAAGCAGGATACTTATATGACTTATAAGAATCCATTTACTGAAATTTTAAAGTTTCTTTAGTATAAAGTTGGGATATATATCATCAATAACCAACTGAGTGTCCAGATCAGCATATTGGTCTATATTGTAAAAGTCATTAGGTAGGATAAACCAAATGTAAACTTCTGAAATTCCCATATGGCCAAGAATGCCACCAATACAATTACCATTGACAAGATGATTTTGAGCTGGACGTAGTGGTGTACACCTGTAATCCCAGCACTCGGGAGGCTGAGGCAGGAGGATTGCTGCAAGTTTGTGGTCAGCCTGGGCTACAAAGTAAGTTAAAGGCCAGCCTGAACTGCATAGTGAGACCTTGTCTCAAAAAAAAAAAAGATTTCCATTCTCTTTTTGTCAGTTCTACTCAAGCCAAGTCCAGAATCTCAGGTAGAAATATCTATGTGAAGAAGCCCAGGTCCCATGTCAATACCACTGCTGCTGGAGATGGAAGACAGAGGAACGAGTTTTTGCAGTTCTCTGGTTCTATCATGGAAGATAGTTTCATGAAATATGAAGTGGAATTTCCCAGGCAATTGAAGACTCCTACTCTAGCCAGCCAAAGAAATGAAATTGTAATTTGCCCAAGATCACTAAGGTAAATCAAAGAGTTGTGTTCATTAACTTTAAATCTTTCTACTCTACAATACTGCCACTCTTTTTCACTAAAAAAGCTTTAGCAGGTATTGTGTGCGATTTAGCAAATAGTGATTATATCTTAGATTTATATTATCTCAAATATAAACTCTAAAGTACTTTACCACTTGTTTATATTTTGAAAATGGAACCATTTAAAGCAAGTTTATTACTTTACTTAACAGAGGATCAAACTGAAATAAAGATAAATGATTTCCTCATGATTAAGCATTAGTAGACTTAGCATTATTTATATTTCCTGCACCACATTCATTACCTGTGCCTTGGAAAAAAATTTTTAAGGAAAGGACATGTCTATGATGCAAACACATTGATGGTGAATGAAATGTTTTCTTCTCAAAAACTCTGCATGATGCAGGACTTATTAATAGGAAAACTGAGAGTTACCAAGCAATGGATTTTGTCAGACTGGGCTATGAGAGGATTAGAGCTAAGTTCAATTGTCATAGCTTTAAGTTATACAAAGTCAAGCTTCACACGAGTCCCTCTTTTAAGAGGAAAGGTACTCCACAAACTTCTTGGCATGTTCCCACTTTAATAATCCAACACCATCTGTGGAAACAAAACTAGCATTATAGACCTTTGCTAAATGGATTATATGTTTCCTAGCAGACACCTGTTCAGAGCACTCAGGTATTAAGTGACTCAGGGATCCAGAACACATCCATGTCCATTGATTGAACCTTGATGTTGAATTTAAACGTCAGGAAACAGTGGCAGTCTCAGAGAAAAAGTATCATGACAACATATTATACGTTTATATTACCTTTCCTGTTGCTGGGACAAAGTCCCTGACACCCACAATTTAAAAGAAGAAGGATTTATTTGGCTAAAGATTTCAGAGGTTTAGTCTGTGATGTGCTGGCTTTAAAATGGGAGTGGAAATAAGCTGGTTACTTGGTAGTGGCTGAGAAGCACAGGTGGAGAACACCCTTCAGGTAACCCCTCCAAAACCACACCTCCAATGACGACTTCCTCCAGCTAGGCTCCGCCTCCTAACAGCAAAGTCACTTGTGAGCATCAGTGAGGAGAATAGCACACCCAGGACCCAGGCACAGCTCTAGGAGTCTGAATACAGTCAGGTTTAAAATTAAACTTAACCATCACATTATTTAATTTTAAGACTTTTGAATTTTAGATTATCAAAAGCAAAATTCTTAATTGTACTGAACAGCATAATTTATGAAGTACTTTTATAATACAACTATATACTATTATAAGAACAATGCAATTGTACTGTCATAGCATGTCAAGTCATGGAGTCAGAGAAGTCTCCTGGATTGGCCACATTGCACAACTCTGCAATACAGAGCCTGCCTAGCCTGCTTAGCTGAATGTAGTAGACCGGCATTCATCACTAGAACTTAGATGTTATCATGCCTAGTCTGGAGTTGGCCTTATCTTGTATCCATAGCCTGGGAGAGAATCTAGCATTAAGGTAACCTTAGCTTTGAATGTTCTTTTAAATGGACTTGTCTTGTGGAAATACGAAGTTTTGAAAAACAAATGAAATGATAGAAGAAGAAACACTAAAAATTAAATAGGAAGGGTACACTAATTTTTAAGAAAATATAGTGCACGCGCTAGTAATATTTTAGAATTTAAAGAAGTCAGGTTCTCTTGAAAAAACAATATGTTTTGGCCAGGGATGTAGCTCAGGGGCACAGCACTTGCCTCGGCAAGTGCGAGGTCGTGAGTTCAATTACCGGTACAAAAAAAGAGAGAGAGACAGTATGTTTTATGATAAAACTCAGCCTGGACTACAAAATAATGTAACTCATAAGTTTCTTGAGTACATAAAAGGTGATAACGTGAATTTTTCAAGGAATGTGGCTATGGAAAAATGCACAAAGAGAGCTCAAAGCAGGAGCGGGCAGACATAACTATTCTTCAGTTCTTCAAGGTCAGAGGGAAGGAAAGAGGTAAAGCAGGACATCTCAGAAGAAACCAAAAGGTAGGCAGAATTTTACTATTTCTAATCAACTCTCTGGAAATCCTACTGCCCAGTATATGACCTTGTGAGAAAATATCTGCAAGAAATGCAGTGTAAGAAGTGAAAACATTAACATGAAGTAAGGAATGTATAAGTTCTCCATATAGGTAATACACTTGTAATTTAGGGCACAGAAGGAAAAAATATTTTGAATTAGGCACTTGGGTGCTATTAAACATAATAAAAAATGTAAGAGGTAATAGAAATGGTTGTTAGTCTTGCAAGATGACTGTCCTTCCTGTTAATCAAATCCCACTCATAGTTTAGTAAAGAGAACAGATCTGCAGAAGTAAATTTCTTAAAGCAGAAAAATGTTTGAAAATGGCTACTTCAAGGTTTTTTACTTTACTGTAATGATTCCCAGCCTTTAAGAGTCATAAAACAGTGCAAGAAAACATGTATTCTTGTTCTGCCAGAAGAAATGCTGATTAAAAGGATGAGGAGGAACCCAGAAATTTTAATTCTTAACAAGCTTTTACTCAAATGCCCATCAACTGACGAATGGATAAAAAAGATATACTTTCATACAATGGAGTACTACTCAGTTATTAAAGAAGGATAAACTCAAGGCTTTTACAGGTAAATGGGTGCAACTTGAGACCACACTCATAAGTGAAATGAATCAGACTTGCATGTGTAAACATCGTATTATCTCTGTAGTGTAAAAAACTGAAAGAGTAAGTAAGATCTAAAATGTACAATAGATATTGTGAAAGAAGAAACTGCTCAAAAGGAAATAACAACTGGGATGGGGAAAGGAGAAAAGAAGGAAGGGAAAAGAAAAACAATGCATATATACAAGATAGCTAAGATAATTACACTACTAATGTCTATCAGTTCATTGAAAAGAATGGTTTGTACTTACACTGTTTGATCAATTTTTCATGGCTATATCTTGTAATCTGAGCAAGTACTTTGAAGGTACAATATGCAGTATATAAACCATTGTTAATCCCCTATTAACTTATTTTGAAATTCTGTATTGTTGGTTTTACTCTTTAAAATAAATTTAACCCCCCCAAAAAAGAAACAAATTCCCAGGAGGTTTTTGAAGCACAGAATCTTAAGCAGTTTATATCGATCCCTAGATCTACCAAGCACAATATTCCCGTTCTGTTCAGCAGTAGCTAAGCTCTAAAAAATGTGTACAGTACAACTCTAGAGCCTAAATCCTAAGAAGGAGTTGGAGAATTGATTGGCCGATGGCGAGGGCTGGTAGGAGAAGGACTTTCCTTTGAAAGGGAAACAACTAGGGACAAGGAAGTAAGGCTTTGCATTTTACTGTCCTACTGGATTATTTTTCAGATAGTGTTTATCACATGCGACCATTCTTTGTTCCTGTCAGTAGCACTAATGCTTGGTAGCTGGGATCTCAGTGAGGTGCTTTGTCAATTTTGTTTGTTGGTGTGCACAGAAATGGATAAAATTCAGAATTTTGGTAATGTAACAATCTCCCCAAAGAGGTATATTTTAATATGTCATTTTAATAGAATGTACGATGCTGGCAATACTTCTGTATCTTAACTTACAAGGCTGACAAAAGATTCTCCAGGGGGAACATGTTTATCATTAGATTCCCCAAGGGAAACATGTTTATTATTGTTTAAGTATTTGTTTGTAGCTTGCAAAAGAAAAGTTCCTGCTTCTTAGAAGATTGAAAATGGCAACTAAATAAATTGCCTCATAGCTTTCTGGAAACCAGCCATCAAAACAGTGACCAAGCTAGGGTAGCCTATGGACTTGAACTTATTGATTGACTCAGAACACTAGTAAGTAAGAAAAAAAAACGAGCCAAACTAAAATCATACATAGAAAACATTATCTTAATATGACTATTTCTTTGTGGAGAAGAAAATGGAACAATATTTGCAGGTCTATTAATATATCTCTCCAAGGAAATTTAAAGGAATAAAATTGCACTGCAGTGAAATTAAAAATGTTATAATGGAGAATAACAAGGTGTAATGCAATGTGTTTCAGGAATATGGAATGTGTGTTGAAAGAAAAACAAATCTAAGAAAACTGGTTAGTTATAGAGAACCAGGATTATTGAAGATGACCTTCTATGTCCCTAGAAAGAGATTAAGAGTGTTCTTGAAATACAGAAACCCACAGGGAAGTGGATTAAGGTGATTTCAAGGTGAGATTTGCAAGAAGAAAAAGGGAGTGGTGTTCATCCTGCCATCTTTCCTTTAAGCACATGGAACACCATCATAGGCATCACACAGAAGGGACTCTTCGGTCCCTAACCATTAATCACAGAACGCATCTTTAATAATTTCCCTTGATTTTATGATATATCTAGTACCATGTCCCACTCTGTCCTACTACTAAACTTCATTATTTACTACCTTCTTTACTAGCTGCTCCTCATACTTTGGACTTGCTGTTCATGGTCTATGACCATGCCCTGTCCACATCTGATCCAGTCCTTGAAACCTTATGTCACTGTCACATCTTCAGCTGCTCACTGCCACCCCCTGAGCCCAAGGTGCTTTTGAATTTATTCAAGATGTATGCATTCAAAATAATGAATAATTTTTTAATAAATTCAAGATGTAGGGTTAAGTTAAATTCAACCTATTAATTTTAAAGATAAATAGATGAAACCCTTCAGAATTCTTTTGGCTAAGTCATTCAACTTGGTGGTAGGGTTTCTCTTGGTGTATTTTATATCCATCTCAATTCTATCAACAAGTTTCTTTTGGGTTCTGATATTGCGTTCACACACTTTGCATATAACACGTAAGTTTAAAATGTGTTCCTCTTAGCAAAATATTTAAGAAAATTTCTGCTATCATTTATGACAGTAATAACATGCTGAACTTTCTTGCATATTATATGGGAGAAGTTTGGTGAAATTTATGGTGGTTTCTCCCTTTTCATTAGATACTTCTTGCTGTTATTCATGCCATGGGAATATTTAGTGGCATTTTGACTCATTGAAAGGAGCAAGTTTAGGACGGATGAAATATGTTGCCTGTTTTACAAGTCAGCATAATATTGAAGTGCATAAACAAGCTCAGTCCACAAAACCATCCACAAAGCACAATATTTTTCTTTTGTTTAGTAGTAATTAAGATGATAATAAAATGTGTGTCATATAGCTCTAGTGTCTACAGTTGAACAAGAAGGTGAATAACTTGCAAAGAATTGCACAGCTGAATGAAAATGGGTGTATCATGAGGGCTGGGAGAAATTGCCAGATTTTCTCTATGAATATTCCACCCTTTCACAAGGACCGCTTGGGTTCAGAATTAGCTGTGTCTTCTCTAGTGTCTTCATCTTTTAAAATGGCTGTGACTGGCATTTGAGAAATGATAAAGAGTTGGAAAAAGCATGAAGCTTCCCAGTTCAGGTCTGGCCATAGTGACTTGATGAACATGCTTCAGGGAGAAAATTATGACATTCAGTCTCTCCTAGGCATTAAGGGAAATTGAGTATTTGAAGTAATAGAGGTAAATATGAAGGAGTGTATAGAGCGACTCTGTTATATACATCAAAGGTTTTGAAATTCTGGGAAGACTATCAGCAAATTGTAACACTATATGTAATCCAAAGAAAGCATAGCTGAATATTTCCTTTTTACTGCCATTTTTACTTATTTTCCACCATCTACAAATACTAAAAACATTTTCCAAAGTTTACAAAATTAAATATCTTAAAAGTTTCAAGTGTGAACCAACCCCTAATGAATTCCTAAAAGCTGTATTTAAATGCTCAGAATTCTACTGTGGGTTCCAGTAATTTAAAATATAAAGTTTCAAATTTAACTTCAAAAGCTGGGCCTAGTGGCACACTCCTGTAATCCCAGCACTCAGGAGGCTGAGGCAGGAGGATCGTTGCAAGTTCGAGACCAGCCTGGGCTACAAGGCCAACCTGAACGGCATAATAAGTCCCTGTCTCAAAAAGATAACAGCAACAACAACAAAAATTAACTTCAAAAGTTGATATTTTTTGTACCAAATGTTTAGTAATTGAGTTTTATGCATAGCTTTAGATTTCATTAGATTTATCCCATCTCTGGAATTCTGGAAATGACTGGTTTCACAGAAATGTCACTTGACTTGTAAGGTTTGACCAGTTGGTTGAAACATTTTTAGGCAGGATAAAAGAGAAAAGTGCTGCCTCAAAAGTAGGGAAATGAGAATAGTTGAGGCAGAGACTTTCCTATGTGCTTAGGAATTACTGCCTGAGCAATCATTCCACTCTTGTAGTTCATGGTTATAAAGACTTCATAAGCATAAATATAAGAAAGTGGCAAACAAATAAAAGCTTAAGCCATTGTATGCCCACTTTTTAAGCAAATCCATGAACTCACAATCAAACACACAGTGCACGAGCAAACCAAAATCGCATAATAAATTTTGTCCTTGAAAGTGTTTGCAGTTATTGATGACTCAACCCAGGTTGCCACAACTGCCAAGTGAGAGGTTGCCGCTGAACAGGTCTCATCATCCAGTTGAAGATCATCTTGTTCAGATAGGAATGGAGAAGCATTTCTGAGTCCCCAAGTTGGTTTTCCTCTACACATTATTTCATGAACCAAATTCTTTCACGACTCTAAACTCCAGTCCTGAAAATAGTGTATCACAGAGGTAGACCTGGAGATAGATTTCAACACATACATTATTCCAGCCTACTCATCTGTGTTTGTTTTTCTTTTCTGTGACTCCAGTATCTTTAACATTAGAATCAACAATGTCCAAATTGAGATTTCTATGGTGAAGTTGGGCGGGTACAACAGGAATCAGAAGAGACATATTCGCAATCTAGAGAACCACCAATGATCAATAAGGGAGTGACAATAAGGCAGGCAGACAGCAGCAAGCCATCAGCATTTTGATGGTATTTCCACATTCACATGTGATCGAGTGACTCAGGTTCCAGTAGGGATGAATGGGAGCTAAGGAATCAACTAGCATAATGACAATACTCTAGAACATTACCTCTTCATGCTGTGAACTCATAGGTTATTTTCATGCTTTGTCCGTTTTAACCACTCAGTAGTATTTCATATTGCTGACCTTTTTAGAACCACAGGTCTTCAGGAAGACTGTGCCAGTTCCTGTTTTATTCTCATTTTCCACAACAAAGAACCCAAGGCTGGGAGAGGTAAAGCAACTTGC
The DNA here is from genome assembly GCA_004365215.1 of Cuniculus paca. Taxonomy (NCBI): domain Eukaryota; kingdom Metazoa; phylum Chordata; class Mammalia; order Rodentia; family Cuniculidae; genus Cuniculus; species Cuniculus paca. The sequence goes on from RJWT010004548.1 coordinate 21,607, forward strand.
CTTACATCACACACTTCTGTCTGTTGATTCTCAAGTCCTGGGCCTTAGCCTATGTATTTCACTGCTTCTTTTATGCCACACTGGCAAGACAACAGAGACAAGAAAGCGGAGAAATGTGGAGATGATGGGAGGGGTTAGTCTCTCTCAAGGATGTCGGTACACAGCAAAAAGAAGGTTAAAAGAATTGTCGAGTAAGTAATCCTGAAGCTCAAAACTTGAAGTCAGAGGGGAAATACTCAGAATGACAAAAGGAAAGAGCCAGTGACTCAGAGAACGTGAGGAGCTAAAAGTGTATGCTCTTGGATGCTTACTGAATGGTGTCATTGCCTGGAATGGTGCTCACACAACAAGTGTGTAAGATGAACCTTTGGAATAAGAATAAAAGGTTTGAATGTAAATATAATACAAGCTATAATTAATACATTTATTATCCAAAAAAAACCTAACTTTTTTTTTTTGGTCTTTTTTGAGACAGGGTTTCACTATGCTGTTCAGGTTGGCTTTGAGCTCATTTTGTAGACTAGGCTGGCCTCAAGCTCACAGCAATTCTCCAGCCTCAGCCTCCAGAGTGCTAGGATTAAAGTATGCACTACCATGCCCAGCACCTAACTTTTTATTACCATTAAAAGTGTGACCTGATTCCAGTGGCTGTGACAGAGGCTCTTCCTCCTCCTTCTGATTGTTCTAACTCTTTTTTTTCTTCTTTCCTAGAACATACAGAAGAAAGTCATATACAACAGACATTTCCCAATACATCCTGAAAGATAAACCACAAATTTGTAACACGAGGGAGATGGACAGTGTATTACAATTTACCCGAGCCTAGTGGAGTGGGATGAAGGAAAACAGTATCTGGTTTTGTTTTCACCAGACTTTCACTACATTAGTACATGGTTCTAAAAGATTCATGCAGAAAACTATGATTGAAATGTTTAACAATGCAAGAACAAGCATAGAAGATAACAGCACAGCTGTGTCATTTCTACACCAAGCACAAGTGCTTGGTTGTCCATATTATAAAATGAAAGAACAAATTAATCCAGTGATTACATTCATACCACATCACTGTCCCTGCCTACAGTATGGTTTTACACATTTAAAAAGTGGGATAATAATAATTGATGTTCTTTTCTTTCTTCTTGAGCTTTAAGACTTAGCTGTGGGTGGACAGATGTAGAATGGGACAGAATATCTTTATTTGGGAAGGTCCCATGGGCAATGGCAACTCTAGAGGAAGACTGCAGGAATTAGTCTCCTTGGTCCAGCAAATGCAACAGGTTGTGTGAGCAGCCAGTTTAGAGTAAGAGAACATTAACCCCCCTCCCCTCAGCATTTATTATGTGGGGCAGGCTGGAGTTAAGGTCAGTGTTTTTAAATGTCCTGGGTGTGCTAGGTTGGATAGCAGCAGGTTGTGTGAGGAGTTTGGATTTCTCCTTATCAAGCAGAACAAATTCACCTTTCCTCTTCCATAGTTTTGGGAAGATAGCTTTACTTGACTGGATTATATCTCTCTCCTTCCCTGCCCAGTGCTCAGGTCCTTATGTCTCATGTAACAGGTGCTTATTTGGAGATAAGATCTTTGCAGGTGTAACCAAGTTAAAATGAGGCCATCCAGGATTAGGGTGGGCCCTAATCCAATGACTCATGTCTTCTTGTTCTTCTTCAAGATTTTATATTTGATAAGGACCAATTTATGTTTTTATCTTTTTAAATTTTTGTGTGTGTGTGTGTGCTAGGAATTAGACACAGGACCTTGAGCTTGCCAGGTAGGTGCTGTGCCACTGAGCTATACCCCAGCTACCTCATGTCTTCATACGAGGAGGAAAATTTGGACACAGAAACAGGGGAGAATACCAGGTGAAGGCAGAGGTAGATATTGGAGTGCTGCATCTGCAAACCACAATGTCAAAGATTGCTGGCAGCTACAAGAAGCCAGGAGTTAGGTAGGGAGCAAATTCTTCCTTAGAACTTCCAGAAGTGATCAACCAAGAGACACTAGGGTAGCCATTGTTAGTCTCCTATTGTTATGTTTGAAGACCTGTATTGCTTGCAGTGGTCGGTTCTGAAACGCTTTGCTGTGTTTAACTGGGTTCTGTTTTGTTTTGTTTTGTTTTGTTCTCTTTAAAATAAAAAAAATAAATAAATACAGACTAACCAAAAAAAAAAAAAGTGATCAACCTGGCTGATACCTGGCTTAAGAGCTCTTGCCTCTACAACTGTAAGAGATACGTTTCTGTTATTTTAAGCTAAATTTCTAAGAGTAATTTACTAAGAGTCTCTAGGATTCTTACACAGAGTGCTAGTGGTTAGCTCTGTAGCAAGTTCATGCATTTGCCCGTCACATATGACTATTAAAGGGCAGAGTCAAGGCTAATGACATGGATGTGGACACATTACTATTTATGCTTGACCTCAATTTTGCCTAGAAAAAATAAATAGATTAGAATCTAGGGACAGGTTAAAGTTCTCTTATTCTTCCAGTCAAACATTTTGTGTGTAACTGATCTTCTCTGTTCCTTCTCACTTAAATAACATAGGTGTTGTATACTGCTCTATTTAGGGCAGCAGTTGAGATGTAATTAGATCTGCATGTTGCAGAGCAGGGATTCCCAAACTTCTGTACACTTCAGAATCACTTGGAGGGTTTGCTCTACGTGCTGGATCTCACCTTCTAGTTTCTAATCCCTCAGGGGTGGGAATTTGCATTTGTCACAAGTTCCCAATTGATGCTGCTGGTCTGAGCACCACATTTTGAGAAACACTGCCCTGGCATAGGCTTTCTAAGCTTCTTTTTAAAGTTCAACCTGGGATACTTCATTATGATCCTGACATTCTACCTGGTCGCAAAGCAGAGTGTTGCCGTTTCATATACGTTGGTCAAATTGTGGGAGAAGATGAGGGGATTGATTACTTCTATTATCGTAGTAAAATAAAGTTGTCAGCTGAGAGTGAGGAGGGCAAGAAACATTAGATGTTTGAAAAGGGAGATATAGCTGTGAGACGACTGCCATGGAAAGAGAGAGAATCCACTGAGCCAAAATTTGGCAAATTTTCTGAGCATCCACAAAGACTCATGGTTTAAAATGACGTTAATCTAGCAATGTGGCAATCTTGTGCATTCATGATGTGTGCAGAGATTTAACCTAATTAGAGCTGGGGTTTTGTCAGACAAATGCAATGAAATGTGGCTATCATAACAGTTATGATTATGTATAAGGCAATGACAATAGTGATAGGTCATAGAGAAACCGAGAAGGAAGGAAAGTGGTTTTTCTCTCAGTGGTGGAGAACCTATGCACACGTGCCACAGCAGGCTGTTTGTATCACTGAAAGCTTTAAAATGTGCATCATCACTGTTTGCTGATAGCGTCAGTAAGAAATCCTCTCGCTGCATAAAATGCTGAACCTAACACTGGCTATAGGGTACGTGTTTAATTTTGTCACTTGTCAAGAAGTCTGCAGATAGGCAAATCAAGGCTGCTGTCATTCCTTTTTGTGGCCATGGAGAAACTAGTTTTTCTTTCTTTCCTTCCCCTTCTCTCATTGTACACAGTGATAGATGAAGTTTGTTTGCATATTTATTTTACTTATTTTTAGGACTTAGGGCCTCTCTTTATGAAAGTGATTAAACTACATTTTCTCCCTTTCCTGGAATATCCGTATAAAGCTTTGATTTAATAAGATGCCAACCTCATAAAAGAAAGGGTGCATTTTGTTTTTGTTTTCCCCTATTGCCTGGAAAAGATTGTGTAAGACTTGTATAACTTTTTCCTTAAGTGCCTGAAAGAATTCTCTACTAAAGTCATTTGGGTCTGGAATTTTCTTGGTGTAAAATTTCTTAAAGTTCCAAATTTGTAAATAGATATAAAACTATCCAGATTTGGGTTTTTTTGTGTGTGTGTGCTAATTCTGTTAAATGGTGTTTTTGGAAAAGACAATCGACTTTATTTGTTGATTGAATTTATTGTCATAAAGTTGGTCCTAGTATCATGTGGTTCCTGGGGTAGTTTCAGAAATGCAGGTTCTCTTGTGGGTCCCGAGCCATACTTGCTCAGTCAGAAGCCCTGGGGATGGAATTTGGGGTGGTGGAGCCCTCCTGTAATACCAGCACTCAAAAGTTGAGGCAAGGGGATCACCAGGAGTCTGAGGCCAGGCTGAGCTACATAGTGAATTCAAGCCCGGCCTGAACTATGTATGGAGACCCAGTCTCAAAAATCCAGAACACAAACAAACCCTTCAGGTGATGGGATGAATGCTAATGTTTACGAAGCACTGCTAGCAGTAACCTACAACTTTTGTATGTAGTCTTTTTACTATCATTTTATCCTGATTGTTATTTTTATTCTTAACTGTGATCTGTTCTTTGATGTAAGGATTATTGAGATGGGTTTTGTTTCATTCTTAAATATTTGGGATTTTTTTAAACTTCTACCTTAATTTTACCATGATCAAAAATATATTTTGTATGTTAGTCCTTTGACATTGATTTTAAGTATGGCTCAGTAGATATTCACTTTTGGTAAAAGTTTTATGTGAGGTAGAAAAGAATGTGCATTCTGTAGTTTCAGTATAGGTTTAATGCATGTTAATTAGGTCATTTTGGTAAGCACATTCAAAGTCTTCATATTCTTAGTGTTTGCTTATTTTATTTCTTGTTAAGGGAGATATATTAAAATCTCTCATTTCAGTTTTTAGTTCTGTTAAATATTGATTATGTTATAGTTGAGTTAATCAACAGGTAAAAATTTAGAATTGTAGCTTATTGGCTGACTGGCTAATCATTGAAATAACTTTCTTTAGCTCTAATAATGCATTTAATCATCTGAACCCTATCTAAGGGTAATGTAGTTAGGATAGTTTTATGTTAGAATTTTCATGGAATGTTTTTAAACAATGTTTTAAAAACTTTAAGTGTCATTATAATTAAATTATTTTTCTTGAAAGCTGCACATAAGCATTCATTTCTTGTTCACAAATCTACCATTTTATATTTTTCCTATTAATCCCCCATTCTACTTTCTTTCCCTTGATCCTTTATCTGGTTTGCATTACCTGTTTTTTTCTTATAAATTTATTCTTTTATATATGGCTTATTACTTTTAATTTTTAAATTTTAACCTGACTTTTAAATATCTACTGCAACATGAATTCTTGATTTATTAGAATTCTACTTAAATTGATAGTTATTCAGTTTCCAGAAAATGAAAGGACCTCAAACACTTTACCTCTACTTGCTGTTTTCAAATATTTTCATTATTACTGTCATATATTTATATTTCATTCCATAAACATTTTAAGTTCTACAAGGCATTGTTATTTTTACACATTTGTGCAAATGTATCTTAACCCTTCCTATTACTGTTTGTTTGTTTATATCTGTTACTGTTAGAAGAATATCCTTTAATGTTACTGCTATGGTTTGTGTCTAGGTGGGCCCCCACCAAGCCTCATGCAGTCATGGAGGTCAGTGAATCTATCATTTGTGATTGGTTCATTGCCTACCACTGGGTTTAGCACTGGGATTAGTGCTGGGATTATCCGTGTGAGTGCTGCACCCATCCAGGGGTGGATCCTGCATACTATATAAGGGAGGGAAGAAGGTGTGCTGTCTCTCTGTCCCTTTCTCTCTCTCTCTCTCTCTCCTCTCTTTTGCCCTGTTTACTCTTGCCACTTGTGGGCTATCATGAACTGTTGCCCCCTTCGCCAACGCACCCTGCCTTGGAGCCAGTTCAGTATTGACTGAAACCTCCAAACTGTAACAAATAAACCTTTCCTTGCTTCACTTTGGGTGTCAGGTATTTTGTCTGAGCAATGAGAGACAAGTAACCAAGACAGTTACCTTAACTTTATTTAGACAGGTTTGCTGTGGACAATGCCTCATTATCTCAACATTTTAAATATTTAAAAGTTCATTTATTTTAAAGATAGTTTTGTTGGTTGTACATTTTTAGGTTGGCAGTTACTATCTTTCAATAATTTGTATATATTTTACATTCTTCAGTAGCTTCCTTTGTTTCTTTAGTCAGTTATCATTTCTATTGTTGCTCCTTTAAAGATAATTTGTCTGGTTTTCTGGCTGATTTTAAGATTCTTCTTTTTGCTCTGGTATCTATCTGCATCTCAATATGGGTTTCTTTGTATTTATATATGTTATTGTAGTACTTCTCTTATCAGTTATGTTTTAGTTACTTTTGTCATTGCTGGGACACAATAATTGACACCCACAAGTTAAAAGAGGAAAGGTTTATTTAAGCTTACAGTTTGTAGAGGTATCAGTCCATAGTCAGCTGATTTGAAGGCAGGGCAGCATGGAAGAAGAGAAACAGTCCATAGTGTGGCAGAAGGAGGCAGCAAACAGCAAATCTGCCTTCTTTCTGTCCCTTTACATTATATCCAGGCTACAAGCTTATTGATTAGTACCACCCACACCCAGAGTGGGACTGCCATTGCCCACACCCAGAACTATTCTCAGCCAATATAGTTACCACACTTCCATAATCCATATTCACATACCTTACATCTAGCCACCTCTGAAATGCTCCACACATGAGCATGTGACTGTGAGGACATCTTAATACAAGTCAAAACAAGTGACTTTATTTTTTTTTCATGGATTTTGGCTTCTCAAATCTTCTTTCATGCCATCCATCTGTTTGGTTGTTTTTCTCCTTTATCTTATCCTGTTCTAGTTTGACAACAGATCTTGTACAAGTCAAACCACAGTCAGGGGTGGAAGGCTTAGGCAACTCTCAGTGTTGGCTTTGCTTCTCTTTACCTTATGGCTTCTAATTGCTGCTGAGAGCATATCTGTGTTCTAGGTGAGAATAAAAATCACCTGAGAGAGGCTATGGACATTCCTTATTTCACATGGTCACCACATGAGAGCACAGGGAAAAGATTGTAGTAGATACAGGCAAGGGAGAGTTGGAAAGGTCTTTCATTAATAAATTATCAATATCTGTCACAATGATTACTCACAATGACAATATCTAGGTTTTGAAAAAGAGAATTGGTCATTAGGGTCAGATAGCAGATAAGAAAATCAAGGAACTTATGATAGTCTAGGGTCTAAAATGAACATTCTACATTGATATTCAAATCATCAAGAGTCAGGCACTAACAAGTCAACAGAGTCAAGGTAGTAGGCAAGAGAAAACTGATTTGGTGCTAACACAATTTCTTTCTATGATGGAAGGTTACTTGAAAAATAGGAGTAAATATTGAAGTTGTCTGATATATTTGTTTACAGGTAGGAGACTAAGGGAAGGAGGGAGAGAGAGCAAGAGACAGAGAGAATAAAATAGAGAGAGAGATTGAGGAAGGGGAGGGGAAGAGAATACTGATCTACCAAGGAATACACTCACCATATATTTATACTTATTTTCTAAACATACCCTCACTTCTCACTCTATGCAAACTCGATGTTCCTTAGGACACTGCTTCTCTTAAAGCACTCTCTTAAATGGCAGCTTCCACAAACTCCACCAATGGCATGAAAATATCACAGATTCACTTTGTTTTTCATTGTTACTTTTCTTATATCTCTCACAGTTTCAAAAGTCACTAACTTTAAATCTGTCAAAAGAAATATCATATCTCACCTTGCTCTAGATAGCTACAGAACTTACAGGTTACTCTTTCTTTTTTCCTGAATGTCTAAATTTCAAGTGCTACAGCTCTGTCTCCAGCACTACTCCTCCCATCCTTCTTGGTGACTTCAATGTTAATATAGGTAATCGTTCAAATATTCTAGCCTCTCAGTTCCTAAATCTCTTTCTAGTTATCTTGTCCTGAATTTTACATAGCTGTCTGTTATGTTCTTGGCCATAATTTGAGTCTTGTCATTACCAGTAACCCAAACATTTCACATTACCAATTTCAATTACTGTTTTCTGATCACAACTTTTCATCTTTCTAACTTACTTCTACTATTACTCCAACTTCAAAAATTATTCTATTCCATGAAAATCTATACCCTTTCTAACCTTCACTTCATACAAATCCTCATTTTCTCTGTATCTAGCATAAACTCAATTTCATTCATTCAAATAAATAATGCCCTTTCTTTCTCGCTTTTTGTTGTTATTGTTGTGCTTACCAGGCATAATCCTCAACACCCTGCTTAGTCTACACATATCCATGTGAAATTGGCTGGAAAGAAATACAAAACCACACTGACTATTCTTACTTTCAATTTATGACCACAAAATTTCAAGTGTATCCTTAAAATTGCTCACAATCTTAAAACATTTCTCTAAACTATCCATTCTCTACTATGCTAGATTTCTATTTCATGTCTATTCTATCTCCGACACCCCCTCTCCCACTGTACTTTTAGCTGATGACTTTCTTCCTATTTCAGTAAGAAAATAAAAGTCATTAAAAGAGAACCTCTGCACACTGCAACCTACATCTTCCAATCTACTGGCATTAGTGTCCACCACTTGCTTTCTCCTGACACTCCGGTACCTAACAATGATACACAAGTGTCATTTCTACTTCCGTACTAGATTTCATCTTTGAAGAAGGACTTCACTCCAGCAAGCTTTCCCCTTTTCTTTATGAGCATTACTATCAGCATAAAATATGCTGAATCCCCTCATTAAAATAAAAAATTCCTGATATCACATCCTTTGTATCAGTTAGCTTCTGCCACATAACAAATTGATGCTGAATGTGGATTAAAACCATAATTCTTCTCCTTTCAAGTTCTCCTATTCAGGACTTTGACCTACCATTCCATGGTGGCATTTTGTCAGTCATTATGACCTCGACATGAGTAATCCACTCATCTATTTATTAGTTCTTTATATATTTAACCCTTTAGCAGTTGGTTACATCTTCCTTTCTGAACACTTTCTTTATTTCCAGGATGTCATATTTTACTGATTTTCTTCATATGATGAAGCACACTCTGTCCAAGTTTACTTTGTTGATTCCTTATCAGTTTCTAAGTATGGAGGTCAGGATTCAGTTCTTGGATACTTTCTCTGCCTACTAACTCTTTATGTGATATCACTTAGGTTCATTAATCAATCTTTTTTTTTTTTTTTTTTTGCGGCACCGGGGATTGAACTCACGACCTTGCAGTTGCCAGGCAGGCGCTTAGACCGCTGAGCTAGATCCCCGGCCTTGGTGTTTTTGAGACAGGGTCTCACTCTGCCATTCAGGCTGGCCTTGAGCTCACTTTGTAGCCCAGGCTGGTCTCGAACTCACAATGATCCGCCTGTCTCAGCCTCCTGAGTGCTGGGATTACAGGCGTGAGCCACCACGCCCGGCTTATTAATCAACCTTTACTGTGTTGACTTCTGCAGTTATAATTCCAGGCTGAACTTGTTTCCCACATTTTAGAAACTTTTATCAGTTTAATTTTATATGTCCAATAGACATAACAAATATACAAAAAGCCCACACCATTTTATTTTCTTCCAGTCCTGTTCCTCCCTAGTTGCTACTCCTTTTTCAGGCCCTTCAAAGCATCCAGAATTCAACTTTTTGTTCACTAAATTCACACCACAATTTTCTCTTGCCTAGATTATTGCAATACTTTCCAATGCATTTCTGTGTGCCCTCCTTTGATTTATTTTCAAAGAAAACAGATGCGGTTTAGCATTTTTTTCCTGATTAACTTAATTATTTAGCAGTGGTCTCATTCATGATAGATACACAATTTTCACTTTCTCCTTTTTCAGGACAACCAGCTTTGGTTTTTCTTATCATTGTTCCTACAATGAGACTTTAAGCTCCTGCATTGTGGTGTGACATTTTTTTTTGAATTTGCTCTAATTTCTCATTGCCTTTGTTAAAATGTCTCTTTTGTAACTAAAGCCAGAGTTCCAGATGTGCTATGACCAATAAGAATACTGCTACTCCTGTATATTTGAATATTAAACAGCTGTCGATGTTTCTTAAAATCACATCTTATTTTTTAGCTATCACATCCTACTCTTGCTAGACATTAATAAATGAATGAAATGTATCTATATTTATCTATATGTATATCTATACTGATGTCTATATCTATATCTGTATTGAGAGAGAGAGAGAAAGACAGAAAGAGAGAGAAAGAGAGACAGAGAGGAGAGAGGGAAAGAATATATAAAATTCTTAGCTCAGTTAGTTTTGGAACATAGTAAGCTCTAAATAAATACTTAAATAGAAGTAACATTCAGACTATCATCAGTACCAATGTTGTGATTGCAGTTTCAATTCAGTATTTGTGCATTTCCCCCCTAAAATCGGAATCAGTATATTTTTCAGTTTCATTTAGTACCTAGAATGGCATTTTAAAAAGTTTGGACCACTTTTGCTTTAAAGCCTGTGTATTCTCATGGCAACAGACTTTCCTGGTGAGAAATGATACTGTCTTGTCTCTCTTTTAGTTATTTTATTAACAGAACTATTTAGATCTTTTAAAAATTTTGTGTAGGTAAGTGACTGCAAGTAGATTATAAATAGAGTCAACAATGATTTCTGTGCTTATATTTTATCAAACATTTCAAATATAAGATTGGCATTCATTTTATATTGGTGATGGTTATGCTATTAGGAAAAGCAGGTTTTCTGTGTTAAAGCAAATATATGTATTTATACTGGAATCTAAGGCTTCTTTTTATGCTATTAGTTAGACAATGTGAGTTGGTTATGTGCTTGGATTTTAAAATGACTTGGGACCAACCTATCTTATTCTCCTATGGGCCATTTAACTTTATAGTCTATAAAGGGAGTCTCTTCAAGATTAAAAAAGAAAACAAATTTTGAATTTCATATTTCTGTTCTTAATATATTCATGTCCCAATCAAGAAGGAAATGAAAGGTTTCTACCTGATTTAACAACAGAAAGTGGCACCCGGGATGTGGGTTGCATGTCAAACAAGGTCTGCGAGTGGTGCCACGGTTTGTCTGGAATGTGAGGGTGAGGATGTACCTTTTGGTGTATCCCTATTTATACAACCACATACTGCAACTTGAAGCAGTATAAGCAGACTCAATTTCAACATAATTTTTCTGATTTTTATTAACCTCCCTGCTTAAAATTACTCTTTTCTAGCTGTAATCTATTTCCCAATTTCTCCTTGATTTCTTCAGTGACTTGGGAAAAGATTAAAATGATTTAATTCCTTGTTGCAAGACTAGTCTAGTCCCTCTTCTTTGTAGATGAAAGTCATACATTTTGCAGTGTTTTCGCTTATTCTTATAAACTTTGCAGTCTGTGGAGTAGGATCCATTCTGACAACTTATCTCTGTGGGAATAGAAGTATATTTTATGCAGTCTATTATCTTGATAAATCACATACTAATAGCTTTTGTTTTGTATTTAGAATAATTCTGGGATTTATCAAAGGCTCAATAAATGCTTATTAAATGTATGAATGAAAATTGGCCTCTGGTAGTATAAGTCAATATTTCATTTTATCAACATAACTTTTATCGAACAAACCCTGTGATTATTTTTGGGATCCATTG
>RJWT010004549.1:0-33014 GCA_004365215.1 Cuniculus paca
TTCTCATATATATTTCTATGGATATAATCATATATATATATATAGAAATTTATTTCAAAATACCCGTTGATAAAATGATATTCTTTAAATGTGGAAAACAAAAACTATTTAATCTGAAGACTTATCTGCAAGATGACCCTTCAATCCCCCTTAAAGTCTATTTCAATCTGATCATTTCAATAGGACCTTTGCAAAGTGCTCGGTCTTTCCTAGAGGGGGCATTTTATAAAATTCCTGGAGTCTTTGTTTCACCATATAATGCATGTGCATTTGACTTCTTTAGCTTTTTTAAGTGAACATCTGTAGAACAATGGGAGTAATAATAACAGAAGAAGGCAAATAAATGGGATATATGACCAGAAGCAGTCTTTAGAGGCATATGTGAGACATTTCCTGTAGAGCTCTCAGAACAATATCAAAACATTAACACAGTGTATGTTATTTTTTCTTCCTTTTCTAATTACCTGTGTCAATGGCTTTTAAATAATCAGTTTATTCATTGTCTACTGTCAGAACTTCAGTCAACCAGTATCCGTTTTCCTTGTAAAACGCTATTTCTGGGATACTCTCCTTCAAAAACATTATTGTATTTTACACATGGGGGTTGTGAATTTAATTCATGATGCTTATATGTTCCTTGGTGTTTGTGCATTTCTGGCTCACCACTAGTCTGTTGTTGCACGCGCATGGTATGTGTAAGTGATGTGCGTATCTATTTTGAGGAAGAAAAGAGAAAATCCACCCTATTTTCCTTTTGCTTATACTTTGTATTTTTATGCATTTCATGGAGATATGTATCAATGTATGCAATATTAGAAGCTCTATCTGAGGTGTCCTGTGAATATTAGAGTTGAGAGCTCAGGTTTTTAGCTAGCAACATGAGTATTGCTGTCCAGTCTCTTAAATTATTCCCTAGCTGATAGGATTAGAAAAGTGGCCACCAAGCAATTTGAAACTCTTTGAGGACGTGACCAGAATGGAGAAGTCCAGCTAAAAGGGAAACAGCACGTGCCTCATGAAATTTCTCTTTTATTAATAATGACCCAAGAAGAAAACTGGTGAATGTAGCTATGCAGACCAAACAGTGCATTTCTCAACACAAAACGATCATTAGAGATTCCTTTAAAGGAGAATCTAAAGCACAAATGAATTTCCAGAGGACAAATTGAAATTGTAGAAGAACCAGTAAGGTATGTGGGGAATTAGAGAATGAGGTGTGAATCTGGCCCTCAGGCTCCCAGAAGCACATAAAGCTTCCAGATATTGAGTGACCAAAAGAATGTGCCAGAATTAACGGTTTCTAGAAAAAGATTCATTTAAAACTGAGTCCAGATTCTTCCTGACCTGCTACAAAAGGCCCCTTTTAATCTGTTCTTGGAGGTCCTTATCAGACACCACTGGAGTATAAACACCCGTAAAAGTAAAGTGAGAGAGGCTAAACCTAAATGCCCTTCACTTAAGCTTCATGGGCCCTTGTACAGAGTTTTCTGTTTTAATTGTTAATTTTTCTTGGGGAAAAAAAGGTTGCCCAAATGGTATATGCTTCAGGTACCATAAAACCTGCACCCACGCCCAGGTGTCAAATATAGAAGCATCTTTAAACCCATTCAAGTAACTCCTCTCTTGTGGAACCTTTTCCTTTCGGTTTCTATTCCACCCAGTGTGTCTACAACATTTTCTAGCCCTGTGCCAAAATATGAGCTCACCCTACTCATGGCTCCCTGACCCTGCTAAACCTTTGGGCTTGCATGTAGCTCTGGCTCACACTCTGCATGAACTTTCAAACCAAGTCCCCGCAAGTAAGTCATGGACTCCTGTCCTTCTTCCCCAGCTCTGAATTCCCTAGCCAGGGTTTCACATTCAGCCAGAGTCAGCTGTCACCTGATACAATGCAATTGGCACTACCTGGGCTAATGCGAATGGTTGGTCATGTTAGGGACTCAGAACTGCTCCTCAGGCAGTGGTAAGCCAACCCTCCAAGGAGGAGTGAGTGAGGAGCTGTGAAGGTTGGGTCTCCTGAATAAAAGAAAGAAGCTGACTCAGAGTTTTTGATCTACTTGAGATGTTCTAATAACAGAACAGGTCACTGACTTTCCTCATATTATTCAGATGTGCTGGGAAGCCATGATTTTCAATCTCTTTCTTTTTTTTCAGTATTTTCAATTCTTTCAGCAAATAGCTTTCTAAAAGACATTTTTAAAAAATTTGCAGAATATCTCATAAGTTCATTCTGGTGTTTTACCACCCTCATAATCAAGAAGTCCTTTTGGTGATTCTGTCAGGCTAAAGGAAATAAAATCTAGCCCATGTCTTTTGTCTATCTATATCGTACATTTCTTTTTGCTTTTCCTTAAGCTGAATACCTTTGCACTGTTATTTATAGGGACATAGAAAAAAATGATTTTTTTTATATTAACATAAACTAAATGTTAAACATAAACTTATGTTAATGATATTAACATAAACTAAAAACTGGCAGCAGCACATGACCCAGTTGACATCGTTTGTATAAACGGCTCTATAAGGTATAGAGGATGCACGGCTTAGCAATGAGTTAATGGTTTAAATGTTAGATGAGAATATAGGAAAAACATTATCACAGGTTTGCAAGAAAAGTTGACCTTTTTCTCATCTCCTTCTTTGTACACCACATTTACAACCACGTAGAAGCTACAATCTTTTCAGACCCTTTAAACCAAGTTATTGGATAAGTGAACATGGGCAGAGTCCATCAAGTCTGTTCAGAAAGGGTGATGCACCACCCTGACACCATACATCACATCCATGTGAGAGATAAGTGTTTCTTTGATCCAGGTGATTTTTTAAAATAATATATCCCTACACTACATTTTTTTAGATTCTTGCTTTTCATTAAACACAAGGCATGTTATTGAAAAGACTTCAGAAAGCTTCAAAAGAGGAAAACATAGCTCTTCAGAAAATCAGCTAGAAATCATTCTGAAGAATAATAACTACTTTCCAGAAAAGCTGATGGTAGGTAAGGAAGAGTAGGTGGACCCAACTAAGATTGCTCAATTTCTACCTGGCAACAAAGTAAGGGCATTAGTTTTCCCAAGGTATAGGGACATTTCTGGAACAAATATTTCTTTTTTTTAAATTTCATTAAAGTGTGATTCTTGTTCAAAACTAAGTTCTTCAACACTGTAGTCAAATGGGTAACGTAAATTACAACCGAAAAAAGCAAACAAAGTATTGTGTATATTAAGTGAAAAGAACCAGCAGGAAATTTTTAGACCACCACTTCCTCCTGCCAATGGCTGCCTGGTTGGAGTAGTTTATCTCATAGCCTATCTGTCCCCTCTCCCTGGTTCTGCGGAGGGACCACAACCTCCATCTATCTGCAAGTAGCTCAAGGCCTGCATATCGCAACTATGTCGAGAAACTGCTACGTGTTTCATAATTCTTGTATTTCAACAAATCTTTTCTATTTGCCTTTATTTTACTTGCAGTTTTTAAAATTTCTAAGCCCTTTCCGTTGTACTCCATACCTGCCTCCACTAGTCTTGGCTTTGGCTAAGTCTAGAGATGTCACCTGAAATTCTTCCTGGGCCTCTTTCCTGCTACTGTTCCTGACACAAAGTCCCCTAGTGTACACGTATAATAAATTACTAAAGTCCATCCTAGCAGCCTTACTAACTTCACACCAACTCCAAAATTCAAAACTGTTTCCCAGAAGCAATGTTTGCTCACTAAGAAAATCTGGGTCAGTAAATGACTTTAGTTAAATTGCTTGTATTTCCTATATCCTAGTTTTTTTCAGCAGTATTAGCCTGGTTTTTGCAAATAATCTGATATTCTTATAAGGTAGCATCTACTGAATATTAAAATGTGTAGGGTACCCAAAACATGAGTGAATTTGATTTTATGAGGTCATGAAGAATTATCTGAAAGTACTTGTTTCTGCCAATAATAGCATTTATACGTTTTTAACTTAACATACACAGTCCCAAAAGTCTTACTACAGTCTCTAATTACTTACCTTCTTTTAAGTTTACTTACTTTTCTGAATTTTGAATAAAATGTTAGTTTTGATTTGTTGTTACTGTTGTTTCAGGATTTATTACCTTCAGTCAGAGGACAGGAAATGTATTCCAAAGAAATGGAAAAACTAGAGTCTCAAGAATTATACAAAGTTTTTCACATTTGAGTCAATGTTTGAACATTGTTTTAATTAGTAGCTAACAATAGCTTCTGTTGTTTGGATAACTACCCCATGAGAAATAGTTTCTATCCTTCATCCAATAAACACTTGTTGTGAACCTTCTTCCTTGAGGACCTACATTATATAAGTTATAGATCTTCATTTGATCCTTATAGCACCTTTGGAAGTAGACTGCATAATCCTCACTTTGATGATGAGGAATGGAAGTCTAAATTAGTGGAGTAACTTCATGATGCTCAAAAGTCATCTCTGGAAATCTGGACCTGAATCCCAAATCTTCAGGTTCTTTCCACACCATTATGTCTTTGCTTTCCTTTTTGATGTTCTACATGCAAACATTGCTGTCATTCAAGCATGAAGTCTTTCAAAAGTCATCAGAAAAAGGTTCATTGAAAGCACTCTTGGACAAAATACAGAAGGTTAATACATAAAGCACCCTGTAGGTATAATCTTTTTCATGCACTATAATGAGAGGCACTAAGGAATTAGTGGATTCATCATGCAATATTAAAACTATCTTGGGGTCATGTAACAGTCCTGTTACTACCCTAGTCTCTCTAACACTCAGTGCATTATCTCATTTACAGGCTAAATCCTATTCTGAGTTCTTTCAATCAGAAGGGATCCAGGACAGGATGTTTTGTCATCCAGAAAATGAGCACTATGAGTGTGCCAGCTGGAGACATGGCATGAAAGCTTGGCCCCAGTTCCTAAGCCAACAGTGTGTAGACATTTGGGCATATTATTTACTTGGTTCCTGGCTACATACTTTTTATCTGACAGTTGGAGATTACTAATAGTATCTTCTGTGAACACATACCACTCATCCTGGAGGAGTCCCAAGTCTTCATTGCAGTGTGTAGCCATCATTTACCTCTGTGCTCATGGGTGCTGTTAAGTCCCTCGAATCTTTAGTGTGGGATCATGGGAAAAGAAAAGGTGTTTTTCTGTAGAGAAATGCTGCACTTTGTATTCCCGTGTCGATGAAAACTTCACAGCATATTATTTAAAGTGAAGGAATGCAAGCTAGTGTTTTTATTCAGTGCTAAAACCAAAACAGAATGATCGTTTAAAGATCTAAATTCAGCCCTCTGTTCCTTTAGTGTCCTCCTGGCATCACAGTGAATGTGTCAACTTTCCTGATAGATAACTTGTTATTGAAAATAACAAACATGTTATTGAACATGCACTATTTCCTGAGAGTTTTACATAATATAATCTTAATTATTGCACAGTAGTTCAAAATAGCTATTATTAAGCGCATTTTGTAAATATGAATACTAAGACTCACATAAATTAAACAACTTGGACAGATGTCATAATGTATTAAACCACAATCATGATTGATTCCATGTCTGTCTGACTCTGGAGTCTTCCTATTGACAACTTTATCATGCCATCTTGCAATGTCTCCATCATGCTGCTTCTTACTTCCATTCACCTGCTTCCCTTCAGCCATCATCTTCAGGCCCGCATCGATGAAGATTTTAGTTTCATCTCTGAAAAGTATTTATCTCTGAACCACACATTAGTAAAATCCTTTATTTCACATTAGTCCTTGCCATGCAGCCACATTGTCAGTCAATTTAAAACCATGAAAACCATTTCAGAACTTAGGCTGTGCCATGATCTAACTGTATGGCCTGATCACCTTGAACTTTACAATTTCTATCATCAACATCCTAAGCCCTTTCAAGATATATTTAGAATGTCCTCCCTTAATATGGCAAAAGTATATAAACCTCATTTTTTTACCATCTTCTCTTTGTGTGTATGAACTACAATTATTTATTCCCTGAAATATATATATATATTTTTTATCTAGCCTTTGTGAAGTTATTGTGTTCCATGAACCCTGATGTTTCTACAATGTAAAAAGCACAGAGCACATTATTACTTTAACAATCAAATAATAAACACATGCTTGAACATAAGTTTGAAGGAAGGTAGTTTGAAATTATGTGTGTGAGTCAGCATTTGCTTTATGGAAATTACTAAACCTTAACCTAATTAAATATATATCACAAAACTGGCAGTGGCCCACACCTGTAATCCCACCTACTCAGGAGACTGAGGCAGGAGGATTGGAAGTTTGAAGCGGCCTATGGAACACAGGAAGACCAATTTGCTTCTCTCTCTCTCTCTCCCTTTTTCCTTTGCTCCTTTGTCAAAATTTCTCACAAGTTTTTTCATGCTCCTTCATATACGTATCTTAAGAAAATACGGCTTTGGCTCTGTTCAGTCTCATAGTTATCTAACCTAGAATACTTGACACTTAAAAATCCCAGAGTACCTCTTGCCTGCCATTACAACTCTATGTTTTCAGGTTACTTTAAAAGAAACACAGAATGTTTTAGAGTGAAGGAAATGATAACTGTACATCAGCCTGGACTAGTGCTATGTTCCATTTAGAAATCTAAAGGGAATATGTAAGTAAATGAAAGTATCTTCCAAACAACCATTAGAAGGTGAAGAGATTTAAAGATCATTTGCAAAGAGGAATAAGTGAAGGAACTCAAAGTGTTTAATCCAAAGAAAAGAAATTGTGAAGGGAATGGAATAGCTGTTCCCAACCAATTAGAGAAATCATGTGCAGAAGAGGGCTTTAGACCCGTTATTGCTATTTGAAACTCTAAATGGGGAGGACCAGGGCTCCACACAGAGTTGCATAGGCTGCGTCCTGTAGAAGAACACCCAGCCAGCCAAGTCAGGGAATGGGATAAAACTCGCCCATGTACCTGTGGCTAAGCCTATGGTCTGTATTGGGCTGTACAGTGTAGATGGCCTTTTGGAAACTAATCATTCTCAAGATTTTGCATTTTTTCTTTCTTTTCCTTTCCTTTCCTTTCCATTTCTTTTCTTTTCTTTATTCTTTTCTTTTTGTCCTTTTGAGACAGAGTTTCACAATGTATTTCAGGCTGGCCTTGAACTCACTTTGTAACCCTAGCAGGCCTTGAACTCACAGCGATCCTCCTGCCTCAGTGTCCTGAGTGCTGGGATTACAGGCATGTACCTGGCCTGCATTTTTCTAATGTGCACAAGAACATTATATATGTTCCGCAGGCTCTGATTTCTCATTCATATCATAACATTATTTCTGTTTGCCCTAAATGTCATGAGATAAAATCAGAGGAATCCCCAAAACCTAGGGGGTTGTTGAACCTCCAAGACTCAAGAAATTGGATAATGCCTGATAGAAATTGAATTCCAGTCATGATGCGGAGAGGCACAGTAACTAGAAGTCATCACAGTGGACCAGACTGAGCTTCAATTTTGACACTGGTAGCACTTACTGAGGGAGGAGGCTTTGCTAGAAGGAAGGGAGATTAGGGAGGTGCCACTGTATGTTGAGTAACTATTGTGACAGGACACGGGAGTCTGCAGTTGCACTTAAATTCTGCTTCCCATTTATGCATTTACTTCAGGTAAGCACACGAGAGTCTTTCCTTACCTAACTTCCTCACTCACTTTTAATAAGCATCACACTCACAAAGACAGAACATTCTGACACAGCCCTTTGACATTCAGTCACTTCAAGATGTCATTCTTTAAAATTGAAGGGGTTGGTGGCTTCAGGTAATAAGCACAGCGATGTGCCTTGCCCCTGCCATTGTCTTCCAGGATGTGCTCTGAGGTGTCTGGGAGTCCAAGGTCATCAGGTTGAGGGTGACACAGGCTGCATGCAAAATCCATACAGCCTATAAGCCAGGGTAGATGAGGGCCAAGCAGAGAAAGGGGAGGACTTCTGTGCAAAGAACTTGGTATTTTAAGAAGTGGAGAATTTAGTGGTTTGCGTCTTAGGGAATATCAAGATGTTCTCTTGTCAAATGACTGCTTTCAAAAGTCCATCATCAAAGTGACCCTATCAAAATCTCATCTGCTCATGTTTCTGCTTTAAAGTAGAACTATCTCTGAAGTCCTGGCATTTCATTATTATTCTGTTTGACTACTTTTTAAAAAAACTGTTAGAATTTGAAATCATGGTAAATTGTTGCATTACATAATTTGATATCTGGATTTTTGTTGTGACTAAAAT
Organism: Cuniculus paca; assembly: GCA_004365215.1. NCBI lineage: Eukaryota > Metazoa > Chordata > Mammalia > Rodentia > Cuniculidae > Cuniculus > Cuniculus paca. Next base: position 8,220 of record RJWT010004549.1, read on the forward strand.
GACAACGGGATAAATAACCCTGCTACCCAGGTAGCACTTTTTGGTCTTTCAGTGTTTTCATGTTAATGTTCTTTATAAACTTGGCAAAAACTACAATAAATTCCTTATTCTAATCAAACTGCATCCATATATTTGAAGGTATCATTCATTTTGCCATTATTCTATTGTTCTAAAAAATAATACTACTTCTTTGAATGTGAATGCCTTTTTTATCTAACATATAACTAGGTAGAAATTTCATACCAGGATAAAAGAATATAAGGTAAAAATGTTTGAGTGACACATGCTTCTTGTACATATCATCATCATGACTGTCACACTATATTTGACATAGAGCAATGGTGGCAAACCCATGGCACGTGTGCTGCAGTGAGGCACACAGACCCCTCTCTTTTGGCACTGGAGCCAAGTCATCCTAGCAGCCAAACATCCCATAACGGTTGCTTTTGCTAAGCTAAAGTCTCATTGTTCAGGTTTCACTCAGTGCTAGCACTTTGGGATGCATAAGTGGGTTTTGGGTTGTAGTTTGGGCACTCAGTCTCTCAAAGGTTCGCCATCACTAATATATAGGCTTTTAAAAGTAAAATATTCAACAGAAAATTATAATGGTTATTTCTCTGCTATTTCACTTTTGTCTTGTGTTTTTATTTTTCTTTATGTTTTAACCATTTGAGAGCAGTATCTTCCAAAGACCATGTTTTCTAACTGTCAAGTAGATACCCTGAGAACCCACACACAGGGTCAGTACTGGTCTGCTTGGTGCTTCACACAAAGCCATCATTACTGTGCATAAGTACCCCCTAAGCCTCTGCCTAAGGAGTTTTCCCACCGCATTCTTATTATCTGCACATTTCAGAGGCAGAAATCTACAGCAACAAAACTCTGGAAGAAATGGTCATTTAAATATACATCACATTTTAATTGAACTTCTCATATTTTGACCATGTTACATATTTTGATTCTGATTCTGCAAACTAGTAGAGAATTCTGGAAAACAAATGGAAGTAGATTACTATCTGTTATTTTTTCCCTTTAGTTTTCATTCTCTGTAATGTGTTTACATATTTATGTTGTAAATGCTATTGTGATATGACTGTCAATTCCCTTGTCTGAATCTGCTAAATAAACAAATGTGTTCTAGAGTCACATGATAAAGAAATAATATTCACTAATGTTAAAGATTTATTTTACTTGGTTGTAACTCATCTGTGGTAATAACTAACAAAATCATTCTTGCCATATTATTCCAAAAGGGAAAATATTTAAGCTAAATGTAAATTAAAAGCCATCTTGTTGCTTCAGTATAAACAGAAAAATAAGCTCCAAAGTGAAATTAAAGATGCTGAAATCTGATTCTCTATGAAAAGTTCTAAATTGAAGGGCGTGATCTTTTCCAGTAATAAGCACAAGGATGCCTCTCTCTCTCTCTCTATGTTAGTCAGATTTTTGTTGCTGAGATCAAATACCCAACACACACAACCTAAAGGAGGAGAGGCTTGTTTTGGCTGTTTCAGAGCTTTCAGGGGAGCAACAATCATGACAGCTGGGAAGCAAAATGCAAGGGAAGAGCTCAAGAGGAAATGCCAGAAACCAGATAAAATTCCCAGCCAGACACATTCAGGAGTGTGCTTTGAACAACTTCTGGGCACGTCACAAGCCAATCAAGTGTCTGACCAATATTAACCATCACACTTGCTTTATCTCACTGTCTGGGTGTGAGTCCAAGGAACTCACCACCTAGCAGAATCTTAAATTGACCAGGCATCCATCTGCAACATTAAAGGTTTGGTTTGGTTCGGTTCAGTTTTGTTTTGTTTTGTTTTGTTTTTCTCAAACAGAGCACTGAAAACATAACTTTTATTGTGAGAGTATTTGGATAAATTTTATTATTTCCTATCTCTTGCCAGAATGGGGAGTTCAGCCAAAGAGTCAGGAAAAAAAATAGTGATAATAAAATAAGCAAACATAGATCTCCAGGAAAGGATGCATGATTATTGACAGAGTTTCTGTAGTCTGTGGAACCCCAAGTAGATTTTCAATAAGTACTTGATGAATAGATGCATGAACAGATGAATTACAGAAGCGGGGTAGATGGATGGAAAGTTTACTAATTTTAATATTTGTAACCTTATCCAGACCTATACATTCTGTTTTACTATGCATTTCTTTCCCTTCCCTTTGCTTCTTGAAAGAAGTGCTCTTAACACTTGTCTGAGTCATGATCTAATGTGATATGTATAGTTAACCTGATGCTATAATTAAATGAAGTTTAAAAATGAATAAAGTTGAAACAGACTCAGTGTTATGTCTACAACATCATTATTTGCTTATTTGAATTCCAAAATGACATTTGTTATAAAATAGTAAGGAGAGCTACTGTGTGAAAACAAAAAGAAGACCCAAAAGGTATTCTGGCTATGTGGGTGTAATCTGTCTCATGAGCATCTAGTCTGAAATAACAATCATAGTGGATACTTGAATAATTTCCATTTGCCAGTCATTTCCCCAGGAGCTTTATGTGTATTATTTCATTTAATTTTCTCAAAAACTCTATTAGGCAGGTATGGTTTTCCCTCCTAGATATCCTCATGTAGTTATGTAACTACATTAAGGTTGTACGACTACTAACCTAAGAACCAGGATTTCAACCTAGGCCATGTAGCACCAGGGTCTTGGATTTGCTGCTTCACAGTGAGAAATTTTTTTCATTTTTAACTTGTGCAAAAAAATGGAGGGTATGTTTATATTTAAAGCAATGCTAATGAAATATTTTTCATTATTGCCCTCTTTGAAGAGTACTAAAAATATTCCCAGCCAGACACATTCTTTGATTAAAAATGGGGAAAAACACTGAGATTAGTGTCTATTTTACATTAAATTATTTTATGTGCAGTCATTCACTTATGTAGGTAATGGAGAACCTAAACATTTCTTGAAGACTTATCAGGTAGTTCTTCCACTAAAACATAATTTGAAAGACATGCTTTTTTTTTTTTGCTCTAAATATCTCCAGAAATGAGAATGCTCAAATTTTTCTTAGTTTCTCAAGCATCTTACACACTTAGTGAAAGAATCTCCTTTCTTTTTAATCTAAGCATTTCTGGAATTACTATACCTTTTATGTTTTCCTCAATGGTGAGATGTTATTTTTCATTCTCCTTATATAGTTTATATTCAGACAATTTTCCTAATTTGCTTTTTCCATCTGGCACTCATATTACAGAAACTCATGTAAAACACATACTGATTGAAGATGATATTCAAGCCTGATGTTTTTAGTTATCTTTACTTATTGGAACTTGTGAGCCATGTTCATCACTTCAAGTGCTTCGAGAATAATTGTCTAAATTCATGATTACATTGCAATTGCCACCAACATGATAATTGTTCTTCTAAAATTTACCATTGGTTTTGTAAAAAAGTCACAAGCTCTACTAAATAAAGCGTTTATGAAAGTTTTTGTACAGTTGGGTGAGGTTTCATTTGACCTAATCGAAAAACTTATTTTAATACAATCCTGCCACCTTTTATGGACAGGAAAAGAACAGAAATGCTTACATGCTATTTTTGGGTCCAGATATCAGATGTGATTTATTACTGAGCAAAGCAGTCTGCATAATTGTTTTACCTGGCTTAGAAAAGCCTTGCTGTACTTTCTTCTTAATCATGTTAGTAGCCACCTTAGTATTTAATTACACCTCTAGAGTATTTCAATAGGAGTAGCATGTTCTGAGTGCAATGAAAATAATCTAGAAAACCTTATTTGCTTCCAAGACAACAGAATGATCTGAGATCACTTAGAACAGGAACATTCTAAGATAATAATTTAATATATATATACATACTTATATATTTTATTCATATATATATATATATATATAGTAATGAAAGCCAGCAAAAAGTATTGATAATAAGTTTTGAGAAAGGATATGAGAAAACCATGACAACCAGTAATATATAGACTTTGAAATGTATCTTTGGATTAAAGTTCCTTATTTCACATAGATAAACCTAAATTCAGCTGATATTGTATTTGAAGCATTGACTATGACATGCTTTCAACATTAGAAATCATACTTTTAAACCAGGCGTGATGGCACACGCCTGTAATCCCAACACTCAGGAGGCTGAGACAGGAGGATCATTGCAAGTCTGAGACTAGCCTGGGCTACAAAGTGAGCTCAAGGCCAACCTGAACTGCATAGCGAGACCCTGTCAGAAACACACACACACACAAACACACACACTCACACACAATCATACTTTTAATCACAAGTGAAGATGTCTCTTCCAATCTGAAAGGACAAATATTTTAACAGGATCAAAACTAATTTATCTTTGCTATATTCAGAGTGGGAAAGTAAAAGAATGTTACTGGTTTTAATTTTCTGGAAAGCACTTCATAAATAATTTATTAAATTAGATAAGATATGTATTGTGTCATTTGTTTCTTTTGAAAACTTTAAAGGTGTATTCGTTTTTCTACCTAGAAGTAAATATGCACTGAAATTTTTAGAGTAGAAATAAGGTAGTCAAATCATAGAAACTGCGGTAAATGTGGTTCTTGAACACAGTTCGTCTATCAACATAACTATTTTTGGTGCACCATTTAATAATCACACGATAGATTTTCCAGGAAACTCTAGTTTCACTTCAATCACTGAAATTACTAAAACCAAATCAGAAAAGCCTATTCTTTTCAAATCCAGTGGAAGTAACTTAATGAAAAGAAAAACGATCTACAGGCCTGTGTCAGTTGAATACTAATTGTACGAGTGACAACATTCAGTCGTCAAAGCTACCCTTCCTTGAGTTGGTGCTGCAGAGTACTGCGCGCAGCAGTGCACACGGTCCTCATTCCTCAGAGAACGTGCAAGTGTGCACCCCTGTCCTCATTCTGCACACAAAGAAAGCCAGTCCCGGATGTGAAAGGGCAGAATAAATATTCAGTCCCTAGTCCATGTGACTCACTACGTTACTTACTCCCCTGAAATGTCTGAACTTAAAATTTCACCAAAAGAAGATAATTACCTCTGTACAAAATACAAAGATATTTTTAAAAGGCAAAGCAGAGTTTTAAGTCAAATATTATTTAAATAATGCTGTATTTCTTCCCATAATGTTGCCATCGATGAAACTACTTTGGAAATCAGGATCTGGAATTGCCCAAAAATTACATTCCCTTTGTTTATCTTGGGTCGAGAGTTTTTGGTGGAATTTTATTTTTAGAAGCAGCCTGAAGGCATTTGCAACCTTGTTTTATGCATAAGGTGATAATGAGAGGACTTAACACAGTATTGTTCCAAACCCCTTTAGAGAAAGTCCATCATGATAACATCATCATAATGAAGTCAGAAAGGGCCATATAAGTCCTTGGCTTTGTTTTACACAGAATCTCCCAGCTGCATCACCATCCTTCCACCAAAATAAATGTGATTATTTTACTCAGTAATATTAATTCTCCATGAATCTTGTCATCAATTCCACAAGAATAAATCAACATTCATTTCACTTAGGTTTTGGAAAATAAACTTTCCTCTATGTTGGAGTTTCATGAAGACTTTGATAGTTTATTTCCAAATTTTACTAACAATAACATTTTATCATCAGCTTCTATTTTCCTTAAATACACATTAACTTTGTCCACTTCATTCGAAAGAACGTAATAAATGTGTTTATTCATAATAACATAATCAATGTGTTTATTCATAATAACAGGCGAGACACTGGCAGAAATTTCTTTTGTTTTACTTGAAAATGTTTTATTATATAATTTTAATTACTCAGCCATCGTCCTATATTTAAATTGCCTGTGTCTATATCCAATTCACTGTTTCATTGGCCCCTTGAGGTCTTTACATATTTTTAGTTAAATCTTTACTTTAATTACATATTAAAAAATAAAAATTTAAAACACAGTGTCACAACCTGCCAGCTGCCTATAAACAAATACTGACTTCGTGCAAAGTTTTTGATATCTACTATGTTCCCACCTTGGCTTAAATTTTAATATTTTTATTGTAATTTCTATGGTAATCCACAAATATTTAATGTGCAGAATTGTTCATGTTACTTTTCTTCATTTATAAAAATTGTATCATATGGTATGTTATTTTCTGTTGCTTGATTTTTTCCACCTAGACTCACTAATGTCCTTTGATGTCTGTGAGGAAATGGCTTCTTTTAACCTAGTGAAAGAGCATCTATAGTTAGTTGTTGGTCTTTAATATTTTGCTTAATAGAGTTTTAATTTTAAAGTCTAGCTTTTCCAGAAATGAAAGTAGATTGACAAATCTTGTATTTCAAAACTCACAGTTTTGTGAATAAATTAAAATGTCAGTGAATTGTTCTTGAACTACTATCCCATTTGTTTGTGTGTTTAAAGAAACATACCCCCAAATTTGAAAATATTTAAAGATAATTTAAACAATCTCTCTTAAACATTTTTTAATTAAAACCACAAATTTGATACATCTGGTTCTAGCACTGCAACACCCAGGGGCAAACTTCCAAATGCACACAACAACGAAAATGTTCTTAAACATCTAAACATTGCTTATGAATAACATAAATCTAAATAAATCTTTACAAGTCAGATTACCAGAGCATTTAAACTTGTATTTAAAAGTTAAGTTAAATCTTTCTGTTTTTCAATAAAAATCTCACCTATGTCAGATTCCCTCAGTGCATCTTCAAAAGACTGTTGGCACAAATACAAATTAACAAAAGTATTTTAAATCATGACAGTCCTTGCACTTTATACAAATGTATTAATACTAAACAATTACGGCAGTTCTAAATCATCTCCATCATAGCATCAGTTTTCAAATCATTTGCCATGGAAGCAAAATGACCATCACAGATTGGCTATTTGGTTAGCGATTAGGTTCATAGATTACAGATTAAGACTTTGGTAGGTTTATGGACTTATATTATTGGCAAACAATTTGACTAAACACAGGAACCTTGGTGTAATTTCTTATATAGCAGATCACTGGGATGGACTTTTTCTCAACACCATCTCCTGTTGTGTCTACTGGGTTTTGAAGGAGAATTTCTCATATCCTACCCTACAGGAATCTGTTCAGGGTCAACTTTTCTAATTTTCTTTTAGCATCTCATCTATAACTTTTTGCCATAGATTCTTCCTCAAATTTTTGCCATCTACCTTTTGTTAGTGGAAAAAATTCAAATAAGATACAATGTATTCCTTTCAATTGATGTGTGCATTTTCTCACTGAAAATTCACAGATGCCTTTGCTGCCATATCTGTCATGTGATTTTATTTTGAGTAATATTATAAACCCATGGCCCTCTGACAGAGTTATTATTTTCTTTTAGTCGCTCTGATTGTCACAACCCTAGGCGGCATTTTGACCCCTTATAAGATTGCTCCCAGACAGCTCTGAAAGCACATTCATATTTTGGTAACTGTATCTTTTCAAATATGATTAAATTTTCCTGACTCCTGACAGGAATCACTTACTGTTCAAGTAGTCCTGAATCCCCAGGATGCAGAGGCCAAAACCTGGGCATCACATTGCCGCTCTGGGAACTGGTACTGTTTATCCAGGCTACTTAACAACAGAGCTGGGAGAGACATTTTTGAAATTAATATGCATTTCAATGAAGTTCATTTTATCTTTAAATTCAGTTTTATTAAGTTTAGTTAAGGTTTTTTATTCTACTATTAAATATCTAATCTCACTTACTGCCCTTTCTGACATTCATTGTTTCACCACCCTGAATATGCTATTTTATAAGTTGCCATGTCAAATTTTATATAAATTATAATATCTATCATTTGTATGATTAGATGTATATGCTTACACTCTGTATCTGTCTTGGTGGCAATTCAGATTTTTCTTTGTATAAATCACAATTTTACATAAATTTTTACTGAATATTTTCAAGATATTTCTGTTATACACTATATTGTGACTTTTAGAAATAATGTTATAAACATATTTTTCTATATGCCTCTGTCACCATGTCCTAGAATTTCTCTGGGATCTAAATCTGGAAGTACAATTATAGGTTCTGTTCACTTTTAACTTTATAAGATATTGATAAAGCAGCCTTCAAAATGGACTGACACCTTGCATTACCAATACGAGCCAATAAAGTTTCCAATTTCCCTGCGTCCCCACCAATATTTGATATTGTCAGATGTTTCAATTGTTTTACCACTTCTGGTAGTGTTAAATATCTCCTCGTCATTGTTTTCATATTTCACTGCCTTGACTACCAGTAAAATTGAGCATCAATTTTATATGTTTACTTGTCATTTAGGGTTCTTATTTTATGAATTTCCTGTTCACATCCTTCCCTGTTTCTCTTTAGTGTCTTTTTTCTAAATGATACCATGTACTCTAAATATTTACCATTTATTGTATATATTAATGCATATCTTCTCATAGGCACTCTACTTTTAATATCATGTTATCTGTTACTGTATACAAGTTGCATTGTTCTATACAGCCAATTTATCAATTTTTAAAATAATCTTGATTTTGTGTCTTACATAAAAAATCCTCTTATTCTAATGTATTAAATATATTCTTCCTATATTTTCAAAATTTTTCAAGTTCTTTTTATCACATTTTGGTTCTTAAACCATTTGGAGTTTATTTTTATCTATAATATAAAAGAAAACAAGTTCAATTGATTTCGTATTCATTTCCAGAAATGAATGTTCCAGTGGTCCATTTTTCCTATTTTCTTTACTGGGTTTTAAAACCTGTTTATCATGTATAAGACCCATATAAGTTTGAGCAGGCTTCTGGGTTTTATATTCTTTTGCTCAGATCTACTTTGCATCTGTCCTTGGCCCACCAAAAGTCTTGATTGCTACAGACTTATAACACTGGTAGGGCAACAGGATCTCCTTTACTTTTTTTCTGATTATTATATCTAGTCTTAGGCCTTTACCCTTCTTCTGAAAAATGCATCACATTGTCAGTTTGCCTCTTTCCTCAGAAAACCATTTTTGTCAATTTCCTTACAGGGAAATTGACAAAATTTACAGAAGAGTTTGAGAGAATTGATATCCAAATAATATTGCCTTCCAGTGTTAATTCATTCCAGCTGCTACAGCGGCATAACTCAAACAATTTGCTTTATAAACAACAGTATTTATTTCTCACAGTTCTAGAAGTCCAAGAGCAAGGTGCCCACAGTTTAATTATCTCATGATGCAGACTTTCTGGTTCATAGATGGCACTTTCTCACTGTCCTGACTTGGGGAAAAGCCAGGGGGTCTGACTCCAGTCCATTTGAAAAGGGCATTAATCCCATTCGTTATGTTCCACCCCACTCATTAAATCACTTCCCCCTAATACCATCACCTTGGGGGTTAGGATTTCAACATGTGAATTCCAGGATGGGGGAGAAACATTCAGACCATATGTAACACTTCTCTTATTGCTTTAACTCGAACCCCCCATGTTAAATGGTAGGGTTAATAGCTCTTAAAGGTGAATGGCAGCAGTAAGAATATGAACAGTTTGATCCAATTTTGGTGGCTCAAAAGAGAATTAAAGATTTTCACAGAATTATATTTGAAACTATTGACTGTATTGATCTAACTGGACAGTGATGTTGGTAATGATGATGGTAACTAATATTTAATGGGTTACTATATTTCAAACCCTGTTGAATATGTATATCCCTGTAGAAAATAATTTGTAGGAAAATTGTATGAGATGGTAACTGTTATTCTCATCATCATAGGTGTGAGAAAATTAGTTCCAGAAAAGTTTAATGATTGGTTCATAGTTATACAGCTAGCAATTACCGACTACAGGACATCAAACCAGATGCTTTCCCTTAGAGCTCTTGAAATTAGAACACTGGCTAGTTCTGTGAAGGACAGAAATAAAGATAATGAGTTGGGCACTGTGGTGCTCACCTGTAGTCTCAACTACTCGGGAGGCTAAAGTGGAAGGAACATTTGATTGTTTGAGCCCTGGAGTTCAAAACCAGTCCACACAATCTAGAAGAGCCCCATAGAAGATAAATAAATAAATAAGAAACAGAGACAAAGAGGGAAGAGGGAGAAGCAGGTGGGGGAGAAAGAGGAAGAGAGAAAAGAAAAAGAGAGAGGGAGGCTTCAGTTCTAACATAAATGATTTTAAGCCCGTTTTCAATTCTTTCTCCAGTATATCTGACTATTTTCTTTGAAGGCTTTAGAAAACAAGATAAAAACCCTTATTCTGTAGATTCCTAATAATTGTTGAGCACTGATTACATGCTGAGCGTGATGCCACAGTGAGAGAGAGCTGAAACATTTCAGTATGCTAAAGTGGATAAGTGAGTATGTGACCAACTATAAATTTGGGCACAATGAAAGAAGTGTTGTGAGAACATACAGCTGGAAATAGACAAGATTCTCTTTTGGAAGTCTTTCTACTCAGTGATTCTGCAATTTGATCTTTACTCTTATGTTTTTTGGTTGTCTACTCATTGATAAAAGAAGAATATAAATGGATGAATTTTTCTGGAACCTTTTCATGCACTCTTTTAAATGAACATAACAGGAGAAGAAAAGATTGTGCACTTTCCCATTGTTAAAATTTTCTGAAATATATAACGGCCACATCAAAAACCAAAGTATTCCAAATCAAAATTTAAAAGACCTGTGTTATTACAGATATAGTTAGTCTCTGAATGTTAATCTTGCTATACAAAGAGAACATCATTTTAAAAGTAGATGTAGGTGGTACTAGGATTCATCTGCATAATTGTTTGTAATACAAAGCAGGTTACAGGCATCATCTGGGAAATACCCTTTATTAAAGGCTGGAAGGGCTGGGATATGGTTCAGTGGTATAGTGCATGCGTAGCATGTGTACGGACCTGGATTTGATGACAATGACGATGATGATGATGACAATGACGATGATGATGATGAAGGGCCTGAAATTAGAAAAGAAAATCTTGAGTGAATGTCTTCTACCTACATCAGATATCTTAACAATAAAGAAAATGTCCTGAAATCCAATAAAGCCAAATAAGAGAATCCATCGATAAGTTTGTGTGTTCAGGGAAAGCTTAAAGCAGCAAATATTGATAAAGTTAAGAGAATTTTATTTAACAGCTCAGAAATTTTGTTATTTTCACTTGTCTCATCTTTAATTTTCAGGTCTTTGTTTTCCTAAAAATCAGTATTTTAAAATTGACTTTTGAGAAGATTGGAATAATTATACATATATAATTATTATCTATCAGCACACTGCTATTTTCTTGTATTTCTATCAGCACATATTCTAGGGATGGTTTGTCTCATTTCTCTGTATTCTGCTGGGTTGCTGCTCATTGTGAGCTGTCTATTCAAAGAGTTAAGGAGGCTTGAAAACAGTGTATGTGTCATTGTAAAAGCTTTGTGGTCTTCAATGTTGGAACCAACTCCTATTTTTCCATGTGGGAAAAATAGGTCTATAGCCCATTTTATTTTCAACTTGATTTAGATAGAGTTTTACTGTGACTAACGAGCTAGGACTCATGTGGATTTTAGTCATAGGCTGAGATCTATCAAAACCCACTCCTCTGTGAGATTTCCAGAAGTTATGAACTTTAGACTCACCAATCTTTCTTCTCTAAACTCAAGGTGTTTCAGGTAATCACTGTTGACAGAACTGCAGAAAATAAGAACAGCATCCATTTTCTGTATGTCTCAAAATGTTTAACAAGAAGATTTTTCTTCTTACGCTGTTTCTGTCTACTTACTTACAGTGCCATTTCTTTCCAAAACAGCTGATGCCTTCTGTTCTCAAATGAACAATGTGTTTTTCCTAGGTATACTGTCTTTATAAAACAAAGTGAGAAACTATAACCATGAAAATTCCTGCAAAGCCTACTTTTTCTGCTGAGCTCATGCTCTATTAGAAAGTTCCTGAAGCATCCACTGTTGGATTTCATAGACCTCTCTTGAAAATTCAGAGCCATATGAATAACCATTTCGAAGAAGGCAAGAGACACTAGGGTAGCCATTGTTAATCTCCTATTTTATGTTTTGAAGATCTGTATTGCTTGTAGTGTTCCATTCTGAAATGCTATGTTGTGTTTGACTCTGTTTTGTTTTGTTTTGTTTTGTTTTGTTTTGTTCTATTCTCTTTAAAAAAAAGAAAAGAAAATTCAGAGCTAAAAAATGTTTTATAACTCTTGGGAAAAGAAATAAAAGAGAAAAAGGAAGAGGAATCCAATGTTAAACAAATACAGATAGGGAGCTGACTCAGAGAAAGAGAGAAAGGGAAAGAGAGAGAGAGGAAGAAGGAGGAGGAAGAAAGAGGCAAGGAAGGAAGGAAGGAAGGGAGGAAGGAAAGAAGGAAGGAAGGAAGGAAGGAAGGAAGGAAGGAAGGAAGGAAGGAAGGAAGAAAGGAAGGAAGAGAGAGAAAGAAAAGCAACAGAGCAGTCCCAATCAAGCATTTGCATTGAGCTACAGTGAGATAGAGCACAGTATTTGTACAGAGGCTGTGGGTACTGAAGAACTGAATGGGAAATTCCCCTTACTACCTGCAGCAGTATCTCGGGATGCATCTCGTCACACAGCTGACTGCTACTGAGATCAAGAGGAGACCAGGCAGCCATAGAAGATGAGAAGTAGAGAGAACAGAGACAAAAGGCCAGAACCTAAAAAAAGGCAGATTAAGCAGAATGGAGGGAGAACTTAAAATGTCACAAATGCACAATAAGCTGAATTAAGTTCAAGGTGCAGCGGAAAAGATGCCATTGATAAAATTAAATGCGAATGTATTACAAGGCATTTACTATTCTTGCTTGCTGCATACGAAGAATCAATATCCTAAGGGCATAGACAATACATTTTCTTCATCTTCTCAGAATTTATATGATGAGATAAATCTCCACCATACTAAGTAGATATTTGAAGATATGTCTCAATTAAAACTTCTGATACATAAAAAAGCAACTGGAATTTGGATTCTTTTACCAGAAGGCTCCACACTGTGACTGGACTGGTGTTCTTGTCTGAATACTCACCCCTCTATCCAGGATACAACCCACAGCCCGTGACTGGTGCCACCTTTCCATTTTCCTAGGTTCCAAGGAATCTCTGAAACTGTATATAATGTTGAGTCTACAGCAGTAGGAGCCATGACAAGAATTTAACAGAAAGTGATTATTTCCTTTAAAAAAAAAAAAAAACAGCCAGTGGCTACTTATCCTGAGCATTAGTCCACTCCTGTCTAGCCACCTAGCCATCCATTCCCTCAGCCTCAATTTCTCCATCCTTCAAATGAAATAAGAATAGTGATGAACTTACGGATCATTTTGAAGATTAACACAGAACAGTAAATATAAAGCATTTATGAGAACAACTAGGCAATTTGTTGAATTAACAGTGATTCAAGAAATGATGGCACCTATTGTGTTTTATTATGTTTAACTTATTATGTTTAATTTGACCATTTCAATCTACAGCATGTTTTTAGGTACAACAGCTGACACAGTGCATTAGTGCATAGTAAATAATAGAAGTTAAAAAGCATTTCTTGACTGAATCAGTTAATGCAGAAAACAAAAAAATAGTTCGTACCCTCATGATAAAGCCAATCAACAGGGAGGGATGGAAGATTTAATCTACATTTACAAACAAATGTGCTAAATGTTATAAAATGGGAAATTTAGAATAGTACAAAAATAAGAAACATTGATCTTTCTAATAATACGCTGAAACACCCCTGAAAACCCCTCTTCTAGCACCACCTGAACAGTGCACAACTGAGGTGACAAGAAAATAATGGAGGTCAAAGTTAAGGAGAAATGCTAACCCCAGAGAGATGCCGTCAGGGTATACAATATGCTTCTGCTAATGCTTGGAGCCCCAGATCTTAGAGCACATGCACAAAGGAACAAGACCAAGTAAAGGGCCATGAGAGTGTCTCAACGAAAGCAAAAATGTCCTAAGGTCCAGGGGCACAGATACTCACAAAACAAGGGTCAGGACCCACTTCACAGAATGAGAGACAAGGAAATCACTGTATTTCTATCTTGGCTCTCACTGGACGGAGAGAAAACACTTCCCCTGAAAACCACAAGCCAGCTCCCGTGCAAGCGTCAGCTTGAGTTCACACTGCCTGTGTATGCCCCCAAACCTAAGTTCACAACTGACAGAAGCAAAAGGAACCTCTCTGGAAGGACCCTTACCCAGGTTTATGAGGAATGTCACAGCAAGTGCCAATGAGCGTGAGCTGATGGAGCCTCAGCTAAAAAAGAGAGGGTAGAGTCAGATCGCCAAAGATCATGGTCCTGGATCAAGTTTCGGGGGATGAAATAGGTCAGTAGTCTCTGTTTAAAGAAATAAAAGAGTGGGGCTGGGGATATAGCTCAGTGTCATAAGTGCCTGCCTGGCAAGTGCAAGGTTGTGAATTCAATTCCCAGTATCCTCCCCCCCCACAAAAAAAAGGGAAGAGAAGAGAAGAGAAGAGAAGAGAAGAGAAGAGAAGAGAAGAGAAGAGAAGAGAAAAAAGAAAAGAAAAGAAAAGAGAAGAGAAGAGAAGAGAAGACAAGAGAAAAGAAAAGAAAAGAAAAGAAAAGAAAAGAAAAGAAAAGAAAAGAAAAGAAAAGAAAAGAGAAAAGAGAAAAACGCATTCCACACATGACTGAGGATAAAGGGAATTATTTCCCAGGCATCCTATTTAAAACAATAATGTACCTTCTAGAAATTATACTGCATATGACTGGTGGGTTTAGTAAACTTTAAAGCATTGTAGCCACCACTGGTGTTAAGAGAGGGAAAAGGATAAAAAAAAAAAGAGTCAAGGTTAAGAGTTATTTTTAATCAGAACTTCAGAAAGAATAGAGAATATGTAGAAGAGGAACTATTTCAGAATGAGATTATTGAGAAGCTTCTAAAATTAACAAAAGACACTAATTATGTCATTCAAGCAGCAAAATTTATCCCAAAGTGATTAATGAAAATAAATGTATATACATCATAGGCAAACTAAAGAACATAGGAAAAATTTTAAGAAGCCAGAGAGAAAAGCAGATAACCTAAAAAAGAATGACAATTAGACTGACAATTGACTTATCACGAACAGCAACGGAATACAGAAGACAGTGAAATAATTAAAGTTCTGAGAGATAAATTCTGACAAGTGTAATTGTATGTCTTCAAAGAACAATGGCAAAACAAATTCATTTTCAGTTGTTCAAAAGAAATAAATATTAAAAAAATAAAATTGCACAATTCATTACCAAGAAATCTTCACATTATATATATATTCCTACAGAATGTACTTAAAGAGAAAGGCAAACCATCCCAGAAAGGTTGTCATGTCTGAAAGGAAAGAAAGAATATTGAACACAATTATGTCAATATAAGGAAATAAATAAAAAGTCATACTGCTAAAAAGCACTGAAAACAATAGCAAATATGTTTTGTGGAATTTATCAGAATAGAAATCTTCAAAGGAAGAAGGAAAATTTCCTCAAAAGAAGATCTGAAATGCAAGAAAATATGAGCAAAGAAAAGTTAGCATATCAATAAATCTAATCATTGTCTACAGGTGACTGAAAATAAGAAATTTTACAGTAAATAAAACAAATCTGATGTATGCATATATGCAATGTCAAAGTGAAAATATTAATGTGTACCATTAATGTGCATTAATAATTCGAGCTAAAAACCAAAATTAAATAAGCAATTAATGATTACAAGGAAATGCATCTATTTCCTTGTGACTTCAGACACCAAACAGATAAACAAAAACAGACTCATTCGTTTGTTTGTATTGCTGTTGCAGATTTTGTATTGTGCAGTTTGCAACATTGAACCTGACTTTTCCCTCAAACAACTGAGCTAATGGGATCTCATTACATAATGCTTTCATTCTAGCCATACCTTTCACCACTGTGATTCTGAACCTGTATCTGAGAAATAGTTGATTTTGAGTACAAAAAAATGTGAGGCAATAGTCCATCAGGCGTCATGATAGTGAGCAGGGTAACGTTTTCAAAGCTCATTTGCCGTATTGTTCCAAGAGAAAATAAATGTATTGATTAAATATATACATTGTTAACTTAAGTATATTACAAATGAGCGTAAACACTAAAATAACACTAGAATAAAGAGTACAATTCTGAAACTAGTAGACCAGAAAACATGGAAGAGAATATAATTTGATTAGCTCAAAAAGACCAAAATGAGAAAATTAGAAACAGTACCAATATACTTCTAACCTAATAAGTGAAAATAGACTAAACAGTCAAATTGAAAGACAAAACTTGAAAGATAGGACATTTTTTAGGATAACTCTAATGTGTTTGTAAGAGGTCCCTTGAAAATACAGTTGACACTTGAACGACATGGGTTTACAAACTATGTGTGTATAACAGGCTTTACTACCATAGAGTATACACAAATCTCTTGTAAAAAGCTAACATTTATCAAAATTGATGCACATAAACACAGACCAGACAATGGCACAGTTGAGAGAAATGTAAACAAAGGCCAAAAAAACAAATAAAAAAAAGCAGGACTTGGTAACTCGTGCCTGTAATTTCAGCCCAGGGAGGCTGGGGCAAAAGTTCAATGCCAGTCTTGACTACATAGAGAGACTCTTTCAAAAAACAAACAAACAAAAAGGCCCTTTACCTTTATAAAGATCAGAATTACACTGCACTACGTGTGACCACTGTAATAGTTTGGTAGCCACTACCTGTTGCTCCTGCATTGAGCTCATGTTGGGAGAATCTAATTCACTTAAAATGCCCTATGACCTTGCGACACTAGTTGTCTCCATAGGACCATTGTCGCTCTCCAGTAAATTATGGATCACAGTAAGAAGTGATCTCTTAGAGTTTTTGCATATTTTTATCTTATATAATTCATATAACATCCAAAGTATGCATTTAATCAACTGTTCGTAAGGATGGCTTCTGAGCAATAGCAAGATATTTGTAGTCGATTTGGGGGCAGCTAAAGGTTGTATGAGAATTTTCAACTGTTTTGAGGTCAGTGGCCTATACCCACGAGTTGTGAAAGGCAAAACTTATAGAAAATTTTAATACTGAAAATAAAATTGTGAGAAAATACCTACCAAGAAAACTAAACAGAAAAGAGACAGCCATATTTAAAGGAGACAAAATTTTAAAAGAAAAAAAATTTAAGAAGGTTAACATGCAAAAGAAAACACTAAAAGGGGCAGAATAAGCAGAAGTTACAGTTACCCAGTATGCTAAGAAGTAGAGAGTGAGATCATCTATCCGGGGCAGTTTAAGAAATTTTCTCAGGAAAAGTGATACTCGTCCTGGGGCTTGAAGGAAGAAGTTGGCTTGATAAAGTGAGTGGAACTGATAAAAAAGAAACTTGCATGCATGCACAAGGACACACACACTCACACACACACACTCACACACTCATACACACATACACACATGCACACACACACTCACACACACACATGCACACACACACTCATACACACTTCACACATACACACACACACACACTCACACACACACACACACACACACAGAATGTGCTGCCAGTGCCCTGCCATGGCTCCATGAGCAGGAGGGGTGGGTAAGAGTGAGGCAAAAAAGAAGAGCTAAAGCAGGGCTCTTGCATACTTTTGCAGACTTCACAAAAGAATTGGGAACTTACTGAAGAATTAAAATTTTTTTCTTCGTTTAAATTAATTTCATTTTTCACAGACACAAACAGATAGAAATTATGCAGATAAATAGAGTATAGGTCAAGCAGATGAGAGTCATGTTCCTGATTTAAAGGAGATCTGTAAATCTGTGGCAAAGATGATAGCTTGGAGGCGACCCCTACCGGGTTTTAGGAGGAACCATGAGTGTTTCTGGTCTCAGAATCAGGGGTGATGACAGTAACCATAAAAGTAAGTTGGGTCAGTCCACCTGATGCAGGCCTTACTTTCCTCTGGAGGGCCCAGGTGCTAACCTCCACGCTGTCCTTCGTCTGGGTTGATACCTAGCACTTGGCCAAATAAAAGGTTGTCATACTTTCCTGCTATGTTGCATTTCTAGATAGCCCTTCATTCACCCACCTCTGGGTTCATTTATTCGCTTCATATGTATTCAGGAAAATCCTGCTGCCAGGCACGGTTTTGTAGGCATACATGACACAGCACCGGACAAAAGGTTTTCCGTATTCTCATTCTCTCTCTCTCTCTCTCTCTCTCTCTCTCTCTCTTTCTCTCTGTCTCTCTCTCTTTGTGTACATGTATAGGAAGATACAGACAACAAATATAGTACATGAATAAACTGTGTAGGATACTAGAAAATATAAGTACCATAGAAAAATTAAAGGGGGTAATGGAGATGGAGAGTGCCCAGGCAAAGAAGAGATTACAACTTTTAAGTAGGTGATCATGGGGTGAAGGAGGGGCTTGCTAAGGAAATATGTGACAAGGAATTAAAGATGACTTTGAAGCAAACCATGCACATATGAAGGAAGAGCAATCCAGCAAGAAGCAGCAATGATGGCAAAAACTAGCTGTGATTGTGCCTAGTGTATTAAAGAAACATCAAGGAAGTCACAGTGGCTACAAAAGAATCAGGCAGAGGGAGAGATGTCAGAGATGTCCCTTTAGGGAAGCAGATTAGATGAGACACTGAAGCCACAGAAAGATTTGAGCAGAGATCTGACACGACCTAATTTAAACATTTTATAGTGCATGTGAGATACATTCGAGTGAAGACTTATCTTGATTCTTCCACCCTCTGCCCTCTGTCCTGACTGTCTGCAGTTACTGAAGGTATACCGTGAGGTATTGCTGTCAGTGACAGACCCAGACATGACAACAAAGACAGACTCACCTCTCTCAGGCATCTATTCCATGACAAGCCCTGTGCTAGCATTCTGCTTATCTCTCAGTTCAGCAGCAAGATACATTTTTCAGGTTCCAGTGGCATAAATGATATGCTTTACAGAAATATTTTAAAAACTATTGTTCAGTTATAAGCTATAGTTCCAAAACAGTGAACCCAAGGGTTCTTGTTTTGTATGGCCATATTCAGGAGCATCCACACACAGGGCAGGCGCAAGCAGATTCCATCAAACATTGCACATATTTGATGTATACATTTCAATGAATTGGGACATGTGCATGCACCCATGATTCAATCACAACGAAGTAACAGTGTTACTAAAGTCTATTACTTCAAAATTTCCTGGCTTTTTTTCTCTGTTTTGTTTCTGTTTCAACAGTGGAGCTAGCCTCCAAACATTTTTTTAAACTGTACGACACCAGGTTGCTTCTATGTTGTATAGCAGATCTCTGTAACTTGTTTGTCTTATATAATGGAAACTGTACATGGAGTTGTTCACGTTTCTGACAACTTCCTGTCCTGAAGTGCTCTTGTGCTGAGGGATGAGAGGGGCAGGGAGTTAGTAGGTTGCATTGAAAACAGCCATAGTCAACAGCAGTAGGGTTGCGGATGCGTGGCAGTGGCCATCTCCTGGGAGGCTGTGACCCTTGTGGACATGAACTGCCCCAACTGAGAAAGTAGACTACTGAGACACACCAGCATTGAAACCACCCTGCCCCTGTTCTCACTTTTGATGCAAACAGCTTTCTGTTGCAGAAATTATTCAGTAGAAGCCTTCATGGCTTAGCTAAAGGTGAATCAAGGGTTCCAGTGACAAGCTTTGGAAAAGCCCCACATCACATCAGATGACTCTAGAAAGAATGCTGAACCACAGATTGATGCCAAACATCTGGCCCTTATAAGAGAACATGTAGCTTTCCTAAGGGAATTCAAGTATTTGGAATGGAACGAACTCTTTCCAAGTATTTACCAAAGTCCTAAATGAGATTAGTAATCCGTTGTTCAGAGCTGTCATAGAATTTGGGGAAATGGGAAAGGTGTGGGGAGACTAGGATCGACAAATGTTATTGCTAACTATATTTTAGAGAATTTCAAAAGCAAGTGAGCTTCGTTTGATCAATAGCAATATTCTAAAATAGATTATTTAAGAGAAAAGCATATGCGTACCTTGAAAGACAAGTCTTGGGGTCTTGTTTGGGCTCACCAAGAACAGATAAAAGACTTTTTATACTCAGTTAGTAACCTATGATTCAAGGACTCTTAACTGATGACTATGTTATCACCCTTTGCCAGGAATTTAGCTCAGGACCCTTAATCATAGCTGAAAAGCGTTAACGAGGTAATAAATTAAAGGTTTTCAACAAAATACCATGTAACTGAAATTGTCTGATCTTCATATCCTTCATGTAGTTATGGAACCATTTTATATAAAGAACGCTTTAAAAATAATGAAATTGTGTCATTTATCCACTAATGTTAGACTCCAGTGTCCAACAGGATGCAACCCCACTATCTTGTTTAATTCTTACCACAATGAAATATATATATATATTAGATTCTAGCTGCTTAATTTTAAAACAATAACATAATTCATATAATCAAGTGAGATCCTTCTAGAACTCTCTACTCATCTCTCATTCTTCTCAAAAATCTGATAATAATTTAGAGAGCAAAAAGGTTTGAATGTCCACGTGTATGCAAATAGACTTTTTAGAACGTCTCAGATCTGGGGTCCATATGATTACTGTTATGTCTACATTGCCATGATCACTGTACTTTGTGGTCAGTTTAAAGGAGATAAAGCTTCCTTTTTCTGTGTGTAATAGTTTGTCTTTTTCATTAGATATGGAATCTAATCCCCATGCAAGGTTCTACTCTACTATTTGCATTAGCTATACATATATATCTGGTGCCAGGGAATAATGGAAAAGGTGTTCGCCTTTTGGCCAGAAGGGAAATAATTAACATTTACTGAGTGTTTGCTGT
The DNA here is from genome assembly GCA_004365215.1 of Cuniculus paca. Lineage (NCBI taxonomy): Eukaryota > Metazoa > Chordata > Mammalia > Rodentia > Cuniculidae > Cuniculus > Cuniculus paca. The sequence continues at coordinate 29,028 of RJWT010004549.1, forward strand.
AAGAAGAGAACAGTTTAGAGTCTCTAAATCCCTGAATTAAAACCTTCTTTCCAGAGGGTTAGAACATCTCCAGCAGAAGTATCCCCTTGTGTGCACTAGAAATCCACCCTTTTACTATGATGCTGCCCCAGTATCTTATAGGAAGCCAGGAACAGGCTCTAATACAGGTTAAATTCAATCAGACAATTTGCATTTTTTCAACTGGTCATTTCCTGGGTTTTAGGTGAAAGCTCTTCAACATACACAAGGCTTTCCTAGTTATGAGGAGAAACATTGCTAAATCACACCTGTGATGAAAGTTCACCCAGATACCTGTAGCCAATAACTAGGCTATTGGCTTAACTACAGAGAAACCTCTCTAGCAGATTTGGAGAATTTGAGGAGAATTATAGCAAGCTTTAATGTGCTATTGCAGGAGGATTTTCCCTACCTACTATAAGAGTGAAGATGTCTGAGAACTGTTATTATATGAGAAGCAAAGCTCCTTCAGCTAAGAAACAATTTTCAGACTGATACTTATGCCACATCAGTTTTTGTCAGAGTTTGTACTTTGTATAAAACCTGGCTTTACCAAAAAAGGCAATCATATACTGGTTTGCCTAACTTTTAAAAACAGAATATCAATAGCAGAAAATACTTGTTTCTGAACTTCACCTAATCTGAATGAAAACTTTATCATATTTGGTTTTTTTTTTTCCTGTTTAAGTGAGAAAATTAACAAAAAATCTGTTGATTGATAATAATTATTGCTAAGCTTATAAAATGGCACCATGTGAATGCAGTCCCTGTAAAGTTATAGTGGAAAGAGTAGGCATATGGGACATCTCAGGGGAAAGAGAGGCCATGTTTTTTTCCCCTTGGTCTACACTGTAACTATCCCTATTGAGTAAAATTTTACATTCTTGTCTTCCTCCAAAGTAAAATTAAAGTTATAAAGCAACCATCAGAGCATGATGTAAACAGAGAATAGAGTACAACTAGTGGTGTGATTCGCCTTGTTGATGCAGGAGACACCAAGAAACAGGATGGGGCCACCAGAACACATGAGTTGGACAAGACCCATCACAATACTGGAGACTTCTGTCTTCCTAGATGAATAGGGGTGAATGCATCAGGCTGCTGTGCTTTTTCTTCAATGCAAACTCCAAACTTTTTTTTCCTATGTAAAATAAGACTATCAAGAATGGCAGAATGTTTTCTCTAGGTGGTGGGCGTGTGGGGCTATGGTTGGGAAACCTGGTTGTCTTCAGCAGAAAGAGAATGGGAGTCACCAGGAGACTGAAGCAGTGCTTGAGGAAAGAGCTGGAGAGAAGATGTTGACCCATACCCTCCCTAAATAATCTGCCATGCTACACTTAGGGGAGTCAGGTGACAAGTTAGACTCCTCTAAAACTACACACTGCACTTCTTTCTTCTTTTAATAACCATCAACTTTGCGTCTTGTGAGGAAAAGTGCTGCCTTCTGTATGTGAGTTTGTCCTACTGGGCCACGCTCGGTAAGAGCATTCTTTCCAGGACTTTTCCCCCTGGTAATCAGGATAGATTCCTGGGTATTTATTCACATAATTTTTGCTACCCATATACACATTTTGAAGGATCTTAAAAGGTTAAAAAGGCAATCCATGATCAGTCATGAATTTTAATTGAACACTGACTGTGTGCCAGGGACAGCACTTCAGTGCTTAGCCTGAGTAAATAAAAATATCACCTCTACTCCAAGCTCCTACTTACTGAAATTCCTCCAGGAAGGCTTAGCTTTCCCAGGTATCCCAGAACCCTCATCCCATAGCTCCTACAGTTGTAAACTTGCTACCATATAAGAGGTCTTTGCCCCTCTTAACGTTTCCCTCATAAAGTTCAGTAAATAACTTCAGTTACTACAGCAGTGAACTTCATTCCTTCTGATGTCCAAAGCTCATGTAATTATTGGGCACTGTGAGCCAACTTCACGTCTAAAAAGTATTTATTTGTCCTACAAATTCATTGAAAATTATTTGGTTTTGAATTTTCCAGTAGTCAACGGAATAACTAAAAATAATTCTAAATATGAAATCTAAATAACTGCTCTACAAAAGGGTGTGTTTTCTGGATCTCTTAAGCATTTGTCCTCTCTGTTGATTCAAGCGAGTCACAGCAATTATTCTGACACTTGAAATTCTACCTTTAACGTTTCCCAGAAAACACAGTTTATATGCAGCTTTTCCCTCACATTGGGCCATTTAAAGAGAAAGTGACCTGGGAAGCAGCCAGGAATACACAGTTACCTACTTTCTTGATGTGTTCCCATTTCTCTGCTGACTTTCAGCCCAACAGCTGCCATGGCTGCCATCTGTAGGAATCTGATTCTTGCATGGCAACTTGAGTGGCACGGAGCTTTGATAGAAGGTCATAACATCTGTGTTAGAAATGATATGCAAATTTTCCCAAGAGAGTACAGCTCAAGTTTTCATTCTGAAAGCAAGATTAGCTGCAAAACAAATTTCTTTGTGAATCACATATTACAATGTGATGAAAATGAGTTGCCCTCTGGCTTTTGTTTTGGTTGACAGTCGTTCTGGAAGAAGGTTGATTATTTTTATAAATCCTCATGGAGACTGTCAGATCCATCTGATTAGGTGCAAACTAGAAAAAGATTCTATAAAGAATATTATTCATCTAAATGCATTCCTTTAGAAACTAAAGAAGAAAGTTTGTCTCACATAGAGGAAAATTTAAACATTTGCCTCGGTCTTATTTATTTATTTATTTATTTATTTATTTATTTTTGGTACCAGGAATTGAACTTAGGGTCTCTTGTCCTGTCTTGGGGCCTCTTGTCTTGTCACAGGGCAGGCTCTGTGAATCATTTTGTTTTGATTACCAAAAATCACAGTTCAAATCCTATAGGATAATTCCTACATTTTAAAGGAACAATTACTGTCAAAGAATAAGTAACATGGTCACACATTTATTATGTGGCCAGATGGGGGTTTGAATTAGATATTTCACTGAAAATAAAGCCCAGATTCTACGACAATAAGACACAGACTCTAGTAGTCAGAAGTTTTCTTCTTAATGAGGCGAGACATGTAGTGGTTATCAACTAGGGACACCCAACAGAATAGGCAAGCACACACCCACATGTGTGTGCACGCACAACTGCACAAGTTTTGAGTCAGTGGATATTAGGTAGATCCCTGGAGGCTACTTTTTTTAAAAGCTTAGAGGTGATTTGAATGCTCATTCCCAGTTGAGAATACCATGTCATTTGCTACTTTAACTTAAACTACTGGTGAAACAAGAATTTGGTCAATTGAGTAGCATGCTATGAAACCTTTTCTATTTATTTATTTATTTATTTATTTATTTATTTTGAGAAGGCAGCATGCAGTTATACGAATTCTTTAAGAAAACATAAAACCAATGAAAACCAGGGTTTGGAGGACCATTCACTGAGACTTTGAATTATTCATTGCCACATACTGTATAATGAATTCAATTTACATGTTATTCAACCACTGAGGATATTTTTATAACTACACATGATAGATCTAATCCATTTATTTAATGTTTAACTATGTATAGACAAACGGTTAGCCTTTTTAAAGAATGGAAGAAACACAGGCTTTCCTTTTCCATCCAAAATAATCTGCATTAATTCTCAAAGAGTGTTGAAAGTATTACAGGACAAAATTATTTATATCTGCTTCAGAAAATCAGATTCCTGACTGGAAAATTCAATGAGATCTTTACCAGGTGGGTTGAACAAATTCCAAACTCCAGAGGCCTGAACATTGAAACAGTGTGCTTAAATTACAAAACATAACAGTTTTCATATAGGCAATTGATTGAATTTCAAACAGTCATTTCATTCAAGTCTATTAAATTACACCAAGGTTATAACAAATTATAATAAATTACATAATGAGAGTTTTTAGGGAGTTCACAGTACAATTGAAATGCTATAAATTTGCCTTGAAAAATGCTTAAGAACAATGCTCACCTGAG
>RJWT010004550.1:0-19426 GCA_004365215.1 Cuniculus paca
CCCTTGTCTTTTTGAGACAGGGTCTCACTATGCCATTCAGGCTGGCCTTGAGCTCACTTTGTAGCCCAGGCTGGTCTCGAACTCGCATCAATCACTTCTTAGATCCCTTTTTTGATTCTCTTATTCTGTGATTGCTCATCAGCCCATTATTATTTTCCATTAGCATGATGCACAGAAAAAGTTAAAAAGAATATCTTATTTTGAAAAAATTAAGGTAGCAATTATCAGGAAAAAATTTAATTTTAAGGAGGAAAAAGTAACATGAATTGTGACTTAAGTATAAAATCTGTAATATACTGAACCTAAGAGAATTTCATGTTCATACTGACAATTCACTTCCAATTCCCATATCCACCAAGAATCTCCTATGTGGAACACTGTGTTATGGTTTGAATCTGGATGCTACCCCAAAGCCTCATGCAATCAGGGAGGTAGGCTTCTAGAGTTTATGAATGACTCATGACCCAATGCTGGGATTATGGGTGTGGCCTACATATAATCTAAGGGACGGAAAGAGTCTTCTCTCGGTGTGCCTCCCTTTTGCTGTTGTTGCTTGTGCTGTTTTCCACCACCATGAACTGTTGCCTTCTACCATGTGCCACTTTGCCTTGGAACCAGCTGATTAGGGACTGAAACCTCCACAAACTGTGAGCTAAATAAACTTTTCTTTCCTTCATTTTGGGTGTCAAATACTTTGTCTTAGCAACGAGAAAAAAGTAACTGACACACACTGCACTTTTACATCATGATGATCATGATAATCATGATGATGATAACGATGATGACAATTTCAATAACAGCCTGTAACATTTGTTAAGGACTTATGACAACATGAAGGAGATAGGCCGGGGCCCCACTCTTGTAGAAATTTATAATCTAGCAGGGAAGGCAGACCTAACAAATAATTCCATGTGCTATCACTGCTTTGTGAATTACAGATATAATAGGAGGGGGTTACAGGTAGCCTGACCTAGTCTAAGGGTCCATGAAGTCAACAAGTATCATAATCAGACTTTTTGAGTTCTAAGATGACTCTGAATGGGCTGGAAGGAAAGAAAGGGAATGTGTAAAGGACAGAGATGAAGGTTACTTGAGCTAAAAAAGTGGCAGTATTTATAAAACATCTCCAAGTTATAAAGGAACCCTACGCAAGTTTTTTTAAATGCTTTCTCCTCTGTATTCCATTTATTTGTTAGTGCTTAAAGGAACTTACCTCTCTCAAAACCACTGCTTCATAGAGCACATAAGGCAGATGTGGTAACAGATAAGTAAATTGCAGCATAAAGACATGAAAAGGAAAAACACAAAGACCTGGCACCTGTGTCTGCTGGCTCCCAGCTCCTTCAAATTCCTTAGGAAAGAAGGATGCTCTGAGGCCCTTCGCAGAGAAAATGAGGCCCAGAAAGGCAGTTTCCTGGAAACACTTAATAGGCCATAAAAGTATTCCACCATGATAAAGCAAGGAAATGAACTCGTGAAAGAGATTATTTGCAAATATAAAACAAACATTTTAATTAAACATCCTATAGTTCTTTTCCTTCAAAAAGAAGGCTCATTTAGAAGGATAGAGTGGTAGGTGATACTGTTACCATTTCTTTTGCTGAGTGGAATGCTAAACATGTTATCTCCTGGGTTAAAGAAATAGTTACAAATAGTTATGAATTAATCAATCAAAAGTATTTTATTGTGCAACTGTTATCTGAAAGCCATTGGGGATACAATGATGAGTTAAAATAGACATGATTCTTGTTGATAGAATTTCCAGTTCAGTAAAGAAGTTGGGAGTCTAGATAATAATCAAACAATAACACATTTAAAGTTCAGTAAAGAAATTGAGAGTCTAGATAATAATCAAACAATAACACATATAAAGCTGCATCAGTAAGTATATGTGAGGACTTAATGAAAGTAGAAGGTAGCCTAGACAATAAGCTACTGAACTAAGAATAGAAGAATAAGAACTAATTAAATGGAAGAAGAAAAATGGGAGAACAATGACAAAATGAATTAACTTGACAAACAGTTATAAAATAGCTACCAAGTTCCAAGGGCCTTGATAGGTAACTGAAATAAATGAATGAAATTTGGTCTACAAGTTAGGGAATATCTTGCTACTTGCTAGCTGTGGGAATTTGGTCATTACCTGACCCTTGGTATCTTAATCTGTAAAATAAGAAAATCGTGTCTATGTTGCAGAATTATAAATACTTGAAGCCCTTAGCTCACCACCTCGCACCTAAGTAGCAAATTTTGTAATGACCAGACTTGGGAAGTCAGAATGACACATGTGAGAAGCAATGTTCCTCAGGGCTCAAAAGCTGAGAATCTTTGGTCAGACTGTTTGGGGTTGAACCCCAGGTATAACATTTACTAGATCTGTGACCTTGGCCAAATGACAAATGTTATAATGTTCAGTCTTTTCAACTGTAAAAGGAAGATAACAAAAACACTGAGTTTACAGATTTCTTGTGAGAATCAAAGGAGTTAATTTAATGCATAGAAAGTGTGAAAGATTGCTCACATAAAACCTAGTCTACATATTTTGCAGGTGTATGGTGTTGTATCCGTACAGATAAATAAGCAGTTAATTATTTTTGTTATCACTTTGAGTATGAAAGTGAAACTAAGACCACAGACTTCACAGAAAATCTCGATCTAAGCCTTAAAGAATGAATAAGTGTTAGACAGACAAAAACGCTGATAAATTTTCTTTGCATAAGCTGTAGGGAAGTAATTTGCTATTTTGAATATTACCATGGGGTTGAAGGTTCAAGGAGAATATTAAGAAACGTCCCGTGAGTTCCTTCTAAAACATAACTTTACTGCAGCTGATGCCACAATCTTGAAGGTAGAATAATGTGGGAGATAACAACATGGGCTTTGAAATCAGACTTGGGTTCTAATCCCAAACCCCCACTGCTTTCAGTTGCACAATCTTATGCCAATTATTTCCCTTTTCTGAGCTTTAGTACATAAATCTTTAAAATACATAGTAAGGTGCCCTCCTCATGAAGCCATTATGAGGATTAAACAATATAAGCATTTAAAGCACTCGATAAATGTTAGCCACTGTTGTAATTGTTTATGCCTTATTAAAGCTACACTGGCATTACTCATTAGATTTTGTTCAGAACGTGAGGCTACTACACTAACCATGAGGGTATGCCATATTACATACTTAACAGTGGTGTATACAGAGAAACATAATGAGTAACGAGATGATAAGAATTCCTACATGGCACTGATTGTAGGCATTTGTCTTTGTGGCCCCAATAACTTTGAGAATTGTACATAGTGGGCCCTCATTAAATACTGAATTAGTTAACGAGTGATTTTTGTGTTGATTTTAAAACAAAACTTTCTCTGCTCATAAACATTATGCATATTTCTGTAGCTAATTCATCAATTAAAATACTATACTTTCAACAGCTTTGGGACAACAATTGCTATCATCTCAACACATTTTCTTCCAAGGTGTGCTTAGGTATGCATGTATTTGTATGTGTACATGTACATGTATAACATTTACAGGAAATCATAATATTTGAATAAACACACATATTTAATTTGGGTCATGACATATAAAAGCTATTTGGCTTACTTTTATTAAGGATACTTTACAAATGTGATGTGTGCATTGCTTTACAGTCTATAAAAGTGTACCATTTAGTTTATTTAACTATGGTCCTATTGTTAGACCTTTAGTGTATATCAAAGCTAATTAATCTTCAAATATAAGCTCTGTGATATCATATTCAGTGAGTTCTTAGTTTTGGTGTTGTAAACAATTTGAAAACCTAATTATTAAAAATCTCTGTATTACCTCCTTCCATAGAAAAATTACAAGCACATGATTTACATAAAATATTGTTAAACTTCACAAAGCCTATCCATGGGTCCCCGTCTCATAGTCTTCATATCAAAACCAGTGACATAAAAATATGTCAATATAAATCAGAATAAGAAAATCAAACACTTTAACAGTTTTGAAGAATAATCTCTAAAATACTGCTGACTATAGACTAATTCACCATTTTCATAACATGGCTCAATCTCTGTTCATTCTTACATTTGAAATAGTCTAAGTTTTAGACTCTATATTAAATTTCTCTATAATTTTTGTTGAATAATAGCTTATGTAATGCATCCTTATGATCCTTAGTGATGGAAATTCTCACAGGGCTCCCAGTACACTACTTCTCTTCACTGTGAGATCCTGCAGCCTGAAGACATGTGATATTACTGTGTCTATGCCTGCTATCTCTCCCCTTCATTGCTCCTAACTGTCCCATGCACCATTTGTCCTGAGAAAATATACAGTATGATTCAGCATTGGATAATATAGCTACTTAAGGGAAACAGATCAATTTACAATGCTAAAAGTAAATTCAAAACACTTAGAATGTAACACAGTGTAAAAACATAAAAGGGATGTATTCATTACATTAGGTCATACATATTGCAATCTCAGAGTGTATGATTCTAACATGACCTTTGTTCAGTTCTAACCAAGGAGGATTATAAACTTTAATTTGTTATCTTATTCATATGCTTTAATATGCAGTATGAATCTGATTCTACTGCAAACTTGTACATTCTCTAAATAATTCTAATAGGTTCTCAGAATAAAGGAAAGTATGGTTTTTCTTTTTGGTTTCTTGTTTCCACCTGTTGCTTCTATAGATAGAACAATTCCTAATGTGAAAACTAGGATAGGAAGGAGCATATTCCCATGTCTGCAGCATATATGCCTATACACATGTTCCTATGTCTATGTCCATATTTATGCCTCGTGTGTTTTGGAATACTCTACATTATCACCAGATTCCAAAGAATAACGTTAAAAAATTCTAATTTATATTAAAATCATTTATTTTTTCTCCCTCATAGCTGCACCATCCATCCCAAGGCTTCCGGTTTGGAACTGTTCGGGAAAGCAGTGCTGAAGATTATGTGAGGCAAAGTTTCCCAGAGATGCACGAGTACATGAGAAGGTACAATGTACCAGCCACCCCTGATGGAGTGCAATATCTGAAGTGAGTGTCAACGTCTTCTGTCCTAAAAGTTTTCACTGTAAAAGTAGTCATTAGGTACTATTGTATTCATTGCTTTTTAAAATGACAGACAAATATAACCAATATGCATTTAGTAATTTCTCATACTATGTGAGAGCCAGGAGTCAATATAGAATAGTGAACATTTAACTATGTGACTATATGAATAGTTACCTGCATAGTGTCAAGTTGGCAGTAGCTTTGATTAAAGAGCCAATAGGGTCATTAGTATAGCAGATGGTGGGGGAAGCAAATGTTAGCTTGCCATCACTTGCAAAAACAATGGTGCTGAAATGATCAAACACATGGGGAGTCTAGCCAGAGGCTAAAGTGTTCCAAAGCAACCCTTTCTTTCACAGTGAATCCCTAAGCTCATGGAACACCTCTGCTTGCCATAAAGAAATGGAATTTATCTTAGTGATTTCCTGTTAGAAAGAAAATAAGGTAGAAGGCTGCAATTTCATCCCTGCATCTTTCTCATCAGAATTTATGAGGAGCAATCAAAGGCAATCACATTGCCATGGAAGATTATCAGAGCCTGTAATTCATTGGAGCTGAATGCAAAAGAGGACAGTGCAGTTATGGGTCTGCTTGTCTAATCTGTCTGGGAATAGGGAATGAAGGCCGCCCAATAACCACCACTGCATGAAAGTAAGGTCTCTCTCTCCAGCCCGATGGCATCAGGATTATCACACACCCCCAAATCCCCAGTGTATTCAGTTGTGTGCTATCAAGAAACTAGTTTCTCCATGGCCAGTTACAATAATCTTCCCAGTGAAGAGCAGGGCCTGCTGCCTCAAATTCTTTTTTAGAAAAGAGAGGGAATAAAGAATTTCATGGGACATAAGGGCTTTGTGTTTCTTAAGAGCTTTGGTAATAGGCCCCTTAAACAATTTTATTGACTTTTAACTAGAGCTTGGAGAAGAAGCTGTGTACTGCTAGATTTGCAAAGTTATATATGATGTTTAAGTACCAGGAAATGCCACTTTTAATTCTGCAGGAAAATCAAAACATTAGAGTTCCCTCTCTGACACGGAGTTTAGAACTCCAGAGCCTCCCAGATCTTTTTCCGTATTCTTTCCTTCAGGCAAATGCATGGTTGAGAGAGAGAATAAGACACCAGGGGGATAGCAATGGCTCCCAGCTAGATAGTAATGGTTGACGGGCTGAGCTCTACTGGCAGTATTATGAAAATTAGATGAACCACTGCTGTGCTTCCCAGCAGTTCCAGTTCACTTGATGCATTCATTTATCTCAGTGCCTTTATCTTATAAGGTCTTCTCGTGCCCAATATTGACCCTACCCTAGCCTAACGAGTAGCAACCATTAGAAAAGCAGGCACAAATGAAGATCAGAAAGGAGCTAATTTTCCATGATAATATGGCTAATAAGTGGTAGAGTCAGGACTAGAATCAGTTCTCTGGCACCAAACCACTGCTTCAGGCTAGTTTGGAAACAATAAAGGAAATGCAGGTCCTTGACGTTCAACGAATAGTCCCTGTTCCACCAGCATCCACATTGTTGTTAGCATCTGTGAAGTAGTTAGAAGTAGGAAATCTTCCTGGCTGTGGAGGTGCACCCCTGTAATTTCATCACTCAAAGGGCTGAGGCAGGAGGACCACAAGCCTGAGGCCAATCTGAGCTACATAGTGTGATACCAGCTCAACCAAACAGACAAAAAGAATCTCAGGCCCCAAAGCTGCTCCATCAGAAACTGCATTTTAACAAGCTCCGCAGAGGATTCACTGGTTGATGTGAAATAGAAACATAGGCAGAGCTCATCAGCAATACCTTCTTTCTGCTCTCTGGGCTTTCTCCCCACTTTGGTCCTAGTCACTACTGGTGCTCTTAGATACCACTCCAAACAACCACAATCCTCATGTGACCCTTGGTATCTCAGAGTTCGGCCTCCCTAGGCACTACCTCTGAAATCCATATGACACAGGTTTCTGCATGTCGAATTGTCCTTCCCCACGCCCATCACAATCCCCCTGGGCTTAGATCTATACTTTCTTGATGATAAATTAATCCCAATTAAAATGTTCATTTCTTTAATCTGACTAGTTTTGTGGTATATGATATTTATTTTTAAAAGAATGCTCAAAAAGAAGACATTCTGTTTCTATAATGGGAGAAATAACTTGGGGCCCTGCCAACCACAACAGTGATTCAGTCAGTCTGAAAGCTACTTGTACCTGGATCAAACCCAGCCACTTCTTCACCAGTGACTCAGGGCCCCAAGGGAGTCCGTGAACTGATTTCTTCCTGCTTTCCAATGCAACAGAAATCTATCATAGCTAACTGCCCATAAGCCAAGTGTAGTATTTAAAGATACCTGTGACAGTGAGCAGGAAATACTGTTTCAAAACACCAAACTGAAGCTAAATTTTATTTCTATTGTCATATTGCTACCACAAATACGTGTGGAATATTGGTAAATGGTACCTTGTTGCTATGTAGCTCCTCTAAAGAATATTCTGTTACTGTGGCAGTTGAACTTTAATTGGAGAAGCATCTCTCGACTGGATTTTGATTTTTTTTTTTTGCCACAATTCCCATTAAGATTTTGCATCATTAACCCCTAGAAAACCATTCACATCCCCAATCTTTTTGAAGCTTCCCACTGCTATGAATCAGGAAGATGTTTTTATTTTGGTTAAAGTTAAATATTCCTGGTTAAAGTTTTTTTTAATGTCCCTGAAAAAAGGGATAACATTTGAATTGTCAATTTTATTTCCTGAAAGCATAGGAAAATGAGGCAATTATAATTGACACGAAAAAGAGTAGTTGATCTATTTATTATATAGTTATACATGGCCCAAAGACATCCATGTAGAAAAGTGTTTCTTTCCCAGTGATTCATTCCTCTGGGAATCACTTTTCTCCTCCAGGTTTAAAGGTCAATTCTTTGTTGAATTTTAACAGCCTCATTCCTGGTTCTAGGAGAAGAAGGACTTAGGTCAGATGAAATACAGAACAGTTACTTTCTTTTCAAAACTGTTTGGATATGGCCATTTTGAGAAAGAGGATTTAGAGAAGGATGAAGGGAGACGGGAGGGCAGGGAAAGGGAGTAAAATTAAAATAACCAGGCTGTATTATGTACAATTACCTACCCCCCAGGATGATTTAATCTGCATGTACTGCAATTTAATGTATTAATTTTTAAAAAAAGGTTTGGAAAACTGGGGAAGTAGAAACAATTTTCTTAAATGGATGTACATCCTAAAGTTTTCTAAAAAGGATTTGAGGTAAACAAAAATAAAGAAGTCACCTAGCCAGCCCCACTTTGAAGCTATTCCTTCCTTTCTGTCTTTGTAGGGGGAGCTTAGCCTATACTCAGACATACACTTCCTCTGGACCACTTCTGCATTCATGTTCCAAAAATGAGAAGACTTTCATGAAGGATACCCAAGGCATCTGATGGCAACTTTAGTCCATTGTCAATTGGCCATTATAGCCTAGAGATATATACCTTAAATTATTCTTGCCTAAACTACCACTCCAGTGGAAGTGAAACATGAATCTCTGGAGATAGATTGATGAATTAGGCCAATAAGATTTATTATACAAGCTTTCCCTTCCACTTACTGAATGCTACTCCATGGATTCAAAGAACCCATTACTTCCTATTCTCCAAAAATGTTAAGATCTTTTCTAAGTATCTTCTCAGTATCTACTCCTGAATAGGAAATAATACCTGGTGTCTGAAGAATATGATTATGATCATGATGAAAAGAAATGAAACTTTCAAAATCTGATTAATGAAACCCCTTGGCTCCAACTTTTATAAGGACTATAGACTTGTCCATGTTACTTTACCTCTCTGAGCCTCAGTTTCCCATTTGCTATGTCACAGTCTTTACGAGTAACAAAAATCTATGGAGGAAATGAAGACAAAGCTTAACACAGAAAGTTGCTCTGATAATATGAGAGGATTTAGCCTTCTCTGTGTACTTTCCTATTCAATTCAGATTTTCTCTGGCTTCATTGTAGGATTAAAAGTTATGAAACACAGTGACAGATGAACCCATAAGAAGGACATCATGCTCTCTTATAAATGCCTGTTTCCCTGGTCTCTATGCTACAGCTCAGTGCAATGGCAAGAAACCTGAGTCAGCAGCTAGCAAGTTTGTACTATCCTTAGTATCCAGGTTTCTGCCCTCTAAACAAAAGCCAACTGTCAGGCCCAGTTTCCTGCCAATCAATGAATCATGTTCGCTTTCTTCTCCTGTTCTTAAATATAGAAATGATCCAGAGAAACTAGATGCCTTCATCATGGACAAAGCCCTTCTGGATTACGAAGTGTCAATAGATGCTGACTGCAAGCTTCTGACAGTGGGGAAGCCATTTGCCATAGAAGGTATTTATCAGTCACTCTTCATTCCCTTTTACTCAGGATGTGCTCAGTTTGCTAACCTAGTGAGTCACAAATGCCAGAGTCAGAGGCAAGGACCTATTCATCTTCCCTTGTTTTCACTTTCAACTCATAAGCACTTAGGCTGTTAAGCGGCTGAAGTTAAGAATTTTCCACCAACTCAACAAATATTTATTGATACACTCATTAGGGGAAAAAATTTCTTCACCAAATGATACTGGTTCAGCTATCTGGAAGTGGTAGCAATGAGGAGGCTAATTTTAATTTAATCTGTATTTTTTATTTTTTGCTTTTAGCTTTTTTATTTGCTTGTTTTGTGGTGAAAGGGGTTGAACCTAGGGCCTATGCATACTACACAAGAGCTCTACCTCTGAGCTGCATGCCCAGTGCCTAATCTTTATTTTCAAGTGAAGAAATACTGTAATGAATCCATTACAAAAACTAGAATAGTTATATTTGTGACTCAAACAGCCCCAATATTGATGTAATCAAATTTTTCATTTTAAATTAAAGAAGGCCAGAGAACATCATTCCACATTTTCATAATCAAACCAATTAGATGATAATACTGGGATTAAAATGCAAATCTCATGGTTCCTAAGTATTTTCCAATAGTTGAAAAGTAAGTAAGTAAATAAATAAGTAAATAACATTTTATTCTATGATTTAGTGCCCTTAAGATCTTAAAATAACCTTGTTTGGAACCCTAGGTTTTCCTTTTCCTCACTGGTAGCAATTTTTGCTTCCAACCTGAACAACCAATCAATCAAACTTAAGTACTAAAGAAGGATTGCTTTGTCAGTAACTTCGTTCATTCTGAATGACAGTTGATACATGGAGCTGATAGTTTGAGCCAGCAAATTTCATGTCTCCCAATTCCCAGCTTCCTCTCCCTGACAGTACGTACTAGCTCTCAAGACAACCATGCTCACTGGGCAGAAAACAGGTTTCCAAGCAATCCCATGGGGTTGCCCAAGTCCTATTTCCAGAAATTTGTGCTAGGCTGTATGTTAATTAGGGTCTCAAAACTATTATGATTCTATTTTCCTAACTTAGTTGGTCTCTATCTCCTCTAAATGCATCAGCAGAATGTTTTTCTTCAGTCAGTCTTTAGCTTCTGAATGAGATATTAACACTTGGTATTATTTCTTCAAGCCTTCTCCTAGGAGAAATTAGTCTGCTCTCCAGGCAAAATGACCCTTCTTTGAAACAAGTATGGATCTTGGGAAGGGAAATCATGGTGGTAGAGAGAAAGAGAGAGAAGGCAAAAGCTAGAAAACTGAAAAGACACCAGCCTACCCTCATTTTAATGTAACAGTGGAAAAATTCCTATTTTGTGGTACTTAGGCACACAGAAGAAATGTCATATTTTATTTCTGTCCTAAATGCACTGGCTAATTGAAGTCCCTCCTACCATTAGCAGCTACTAACAATGAGTCATTTGTAGAGAGCATAAGAATGAGGAGCTCCATTTGCCACCTTTGTCTCCAGGGGACAACCCTATCTTATCAAAAGGCAGTGGTAAAATGGCTTGTTTGCCTCTGCTGGACCCCAGTGCCAGATGCCACACAATTAACTCCCCACCGGTTTCCTGTTTATGTTTCCATCTGTGCTGGTGAGACTTAGTGTCTTATAGTTCCTATCATCTCTAGATACCACATTGTTCTCAAAGAAAATAAATACAAGATGGCACATGGAAGCACTCTCCCTGGACAACAGCAGGAAGATTACAGATTTGAATACAGAGAGCATTATCATCATTGTCAGTCTAGCTTCCGTCCGAATGGATGGGGTGCAAATCAGAAAACTCAATTCAATAACTGCCCTCATGAACAAGTTCAAAACCTAAAAAATAAACTTGGAAAAACACGAAGAGAAGATGGTTATACATTATGTGCAACAGAAAAAAAAAGAAGACTAAAGACCTGATTGCTGATTTTTGTTAAAAATGTTAATCTCAAAGATTTTTAGGAACTATTTCCTAATAAATTTTCAACTTTTTAAATGAATTTAACACAAATATTATATGCTTCTCTTTGACAACATTTAGGTCTTTTGAACTTAAAAATGTGAATTTTATTGTTAAATGAGACTGCATAGGTATAAAATTCATCCAAACAATTTATGACTAGTATTTGCTTATTTAACTTACAGAAATGCTGTTGCATATACTCAATCTATATCCCTTGATAGGGTCTAGTGAAATGGTAGGCATATAGCAAGTATCTAATAAATTATGTAATACATACTATGTAACTCATTAGTTTAAATTTGAAATAAGTACTTAGCTAACTTTTTAAAGTGTTTCATCAAAATTATCCTGATAATTTGTACATAGTTTCCCAAGTGTTTAGATGATTTCTAGAACATAGGTAGGAAAGAAATCAGGATCCATTTATTCCATCAACCTAGATTCATTCATATATTCATTCTGTGTAGTATTAGGAATTCAATTTACTGTAACTGCTGCTTTTCTCTGGATGTTTGCATCCTACCTGAAATTCCTAAAACCTAATCCCCAGGGTGATTGTGATGGTACTAGGAGGTGGGACTTTAGGAGAGGTGATTAGGTCATGAGGGCTCAACTTTTATAAAATGGGATTGGTGCTTTTATGACATAGACCTGAGGGTGCTTACCAGACCTTTCCAAAGCTAGAAGCCATCCATGAACCTGGAAGTAGGTCTTCACCAAACACTGAATCTGCTGACACTTGATCTTAGATTTCCCAATTTCCAGAACCATGAGAAATAAGCGTTCATTGTTTATCAAGTACCCAGTCTTTGGTATTTTGTTATATCAGACTAAAAGACTAAAATATAAATAATAAATATCCCTACCAACTTCACCCTTCTGCACTTATTTAGGCTTAAAAAAATAAAGTAAGGCCAGTGAGAGAGAGTGACTCCCTATTGAGTTTGAAATTCTTTCAGGAGTCTTCTTTTCCACTAAAAAATATGCAGAACAGATTAAAACTATTAACAATTCAAGAAGTTTGGTCTGATGGTACATACCTATAATCCCAGCACTCTGGGAAGCGGAGGCAGGAGGATTGCAAGTTCAAGTCCTACCTGGCCAACTTGTTTGCTAAAAATTATTTAATACAGTGCTTGGAGCACTAGCTCTGGAGTCTGGGGGCTAAGATTAGAATTACTATCACTAATTAGAAAATTTCTTAATCAGTTCTTCATCTGCATAATGAGCATATGAATAGTACATCTATGATACAGTTGTCATGAGGAGTAAGTGAAATAACACATGTGAAGCATGTGGAAGCATGCCTGATACATAGGAAGTACTCAAACATTGTTATTATTCAGTATGTTAAATTAATAAATTGGGGCCCATATCCCAATAATTCTCCCAGGGTAGCTTTCATAGATCTCAGATTCTCCCCAAAACTTCTCTCCTCAATATGATGCATCCAGAGTGGGGGTAGGGACATTTTTAAAGCCCCCCCTTGCAATTGGGACCATTACAATATATTCTCAACCATTGTCCCAGAGTAGCTCAATCTGGTATCCTGGGGACTAACTGCAGAACTGAATGATTCTTTTCTTTTTTTTTTCTTTTCTTTTTCTCTCTGAGATCTTATTTTCAAACTACCTATTTTCCAAAACCTCATTTCAGGCAGATTCTCTTGGTCTATGAATGTCTACTGTACATTTGCTAGCCAAAATATATTCTCATTTCTCTTAGCTGAATAATGCTGATTTATCCATGGGGAAAAGATCAGGATTCTATTCTGAAAATTGTTCTCTTGGGCTATTAAGCTGTATCCAATTTCCAGAGTGCCTGATGCCTTCATTTTAGGGTTGAAAGATTCCATTTTGCTTCATCCATCAACCACAAAATAGTCAACCCTGTCTTTATTGCAAAACCACATTTATAATGATAATGAAAGTAACTCTGGCCAAGTTGAGTCAGCAATTTAAATGTAAGAATTCTTTGACCAATGAACACAATGAAATTTGAAAAGCAGCTGATAAAACAGAAGGACGGAAATGATACCTTCAATTTTTACTATTTTGTTTGTGAATAAATGGATTTTTGTGTATTTTAACAAGTACCTCTTCTCACTACCACATAAATTTTTCTCATTTCTCCCCTCATTTCAATGTATGGTTTGTTTTAATTAACTAATAGTTATGATTAATGCTAGAAATCATTAAAATATCAGTATCCAATACATGTATTAAAATAGAAAACTAAAAAGCTAATAATCTACTTTTGGCAGCCAATTGCAAATTAACCTAGGCATGATGGAGTGAAGTGATTTAATATTTATTATTTTCCATGTAGCAATTTTTTATAAATGTCTCTGCCACTTCAATATAACTTTTACATTAAGGGAATTTTAATACTTTTGTTATGGTATCAAAATTCTATTATTAGACTACATAGATTTATCATAAGTACTACTTTTCAGTTTTTAAGCTTACCACATATTTTTGTCTCATCTATCAAAAAATTGCTAGCAAGAATCAAAGGTGTCTCTCTCTCTCATTTTGTAGCAATTTTTTAGCCCCTGAACTTCTACAGTTTTATGTTCTCCTTTTTTAAATTTTTTTTTAATGAGTAGAATCTGTTTATTGAGAGAAAGAAAGCTTTTATCTGAGAGAGAGACAGAAGGGGTTCTGAGTGGGTTGCCAAAGACTGACATTTCTAGGGACTTTTATAGAGTAAAACCATGAGGTAAGATGGGTCCAAGATGGGGAAAACCTGGGAACTCGCAAGGCAAACGGGCATGATGTGGGACAGAACTATGGTCAACCAATAAGATTAATTGTTCAGGTAAAATTGACCAAATCAGGGACAAATGGGGAAGCAAGTCATGTAGCAAGGGAGCATTCGTACAGAATGGGGGTTGGGATGGTGACTCCCTTCTTCCTCAAGGTGATCCACACCTATTTAGAATATCGATACTTTGGTGTGATTGCACTGTTTGGCCTTTTGTCTTGAGGTCTGGCCCACAGCAGGTATCTGTCTCCTCCAAAGTCACAAGACATCTGATCCTCTGTGTCAGCTTTCTCGAGGGCCTGGCCATGTCTGACTGCCTATAATATTTCTATCTAACTCAGCTGCCTATAACTTTTCCCCCTCTGAAGAAGTATCCTGAACTGCCATGAGGGAGAAATGGGCGATGACCGATCTGGCTTCTTCAGACTGAAAAGGGTTGTAGTTGCTGATCAGCAGTCACAGATATTCTACAGAGGGTCTATCTAAAGACCCTCAATAGACACCAGGCTGTTTCATCTTGGGTGGGCATACAGCTCTAAGTCTGGGGTTTGTATCTCAGTTGTTACATCTTTTATTTAATTTTTGCCTCACTCTTCTTTATTTCCAAGAAAAGTTATTAACTTTATACCATGTTGTGCAGTTATCAGTGTATGCTATGTCTCCCCTATGCTACCCTAAGCTCCATATAGATAGGTTCTATGTTTAATTTAACTTAGTAACCTCCATGACATTTGGCAGAGTGCCTGGCACTGAATGAGCATTAAATACATTTGTGAAACAAATGAATAGATGAATAGGTGTTCAAGAAATACTTATCAAATATAAAGTAAAAACATTTCTGCCATTATTACACTAGTGTAGACTGGAATTAATAGCTTTAAGAGGATTTTTATGAGAACAATAACGTTTAATGAGAGTTCTTGCTAGTGAATTTCCTGCAATATATAATTGTATATAACGCTGCTCTTATATAAAATTATATGTTAATGCTGTTCTTACACTACATCTACACTACTTATTAAAAAGTTAATAAACAAAACCTGCTTATGAACAGTATGTATTTGTATCTGCTAAAAACAAACCACTTGTTTTGTTTTTTTCTAATAAATTACCTGAGTTGAGGGGATTATTTTCACATGGTTATAGTGATAAGGCTCATACTGAAGGGGAGGGAATAGATCAAGGATTCCCTTGACTTGTTTTTTTATTTTTTTAAGAGAATAAAACCAAACAAAATGAAACAGAACAAAGCCAATCAAAACAAAACAATGAGAGAGATGCAGAACAAGATAATGGAACATCAACAATGGCTACTCTAATGCCTCATGTTATCTTCAAAATAAGTGTCCATACCATAATGCCTATTTGCTTAATAAAGTACTTGTTGAATAAATCAATGAGTGAGCGAATGAATGAATGAATGAATGAGTCAATAGGTCCTTGAGTATGATTACACATATGCCTAGTATTCTGCCTGATGTATAAATAAGTACTGAATGAATGTTTGTGCAAACAAATTGTCAATAGAATTCATTATAAGTTTCTAGAGAAAATTGGCAACTTCCTAACAAAATGTTTTCCATTATTTTAAAAATGTTATTTAGTGATAACATCAGCAGAACAAAAAGCTGCCCATCCAAAGTCTTTTATTATCAGCCTTGCCTTTCAAATCAAAACAACTAGGTTTAAAACAGGCACTCAAAATAGCTCTTTGAATGGAAAATTCTAATCATACTTTTGACATTGTCATCTTTTCCTTGACTCTCCATTGTTGAGGAACAAACAAAATTATCAAGAAAAAAAACACAATTCTTTAAAACTTAAAAATTGTTTGGCATTATTTATTTCTACTCTTTAGCTGGTTATGTGTACATAATAAGAATCATTTTTTAAAAAGGATTTATGCATCTTTATTAAGAAAGGAACAAAAATAAGATCCTTTCAATTGAGTTGTAAGATAGACTAATTATTGCAAATATTTGTTTCAAGTCAGTGTCTTTGGATCCTTGACAGTCTTTCAGTCTTTATCTGTGAAAAGGGAACTAAATGCATATTTAATTTCTCTTCCTCAATCAGCTTGAGGGGAAACAAAAAAGTATTTTTTGACTGTGATATCCAATATCTAGAAACAAGATGCTGTTAATTAGCCTCTTTCACATAGCTTATCAAAGAGATAAACAGTGTCATAACAACTTGGAAAGCAAATAAAGTCATATACTGTGAGGAGGCAGTGTCTATGCTAATTAATGCAAATAACAACAAATTATATCCATTTTAGTTCTTTCTTCATTCTTTGTCTTGTCTCCTATGCCCTGCATAATGTAAAATTTCGATTCTTTAATTTATCCTATGTTTTTATTTTTCCAAGTATAGTTTCAGCACATGCATATATATTTCTAAAAATATATTACGTTGTCTTCAATGTTTTTACATTTATTCAGCATATTCTCAGCACAAGTAATCTTTTGGTACCAATTCAACATTGAGTTTTTCACTAAAAAGCATATTGCCAATTCATCCTTATCATTTCATCTAGTTTTAGTTCATATATTTTACATTATATAATATTCCAGTTATGTAAATATTGCACACTTTATTGACTCATTCTCTTGTTAAAGAACATATGAGTTGTTTCCAGTTTTTGCTATTATGAACAGTGGCCCTAATGACATTCTTTTTTTCAGATGGTTACCAGGAATCAAACTCAGGACCCTGAGCTTAGCTTACCAGGCAGACATTTATGTTGCTGAGCTATATATCTGGCCCTAATGACATTCTTAACAATATCTCTTGGTGTATCTATGGGGCAGTTATTTGGGAATGTACTTAACAACAGAATTGCTAGCCTTAAAATATGCAAATGTTCATCTGTACAAAATAACACCAAATTGTTTTCCTAAATGGTACATCAATTTTCCAACAAACAATGTATATGTGATCTTATTGTTCCACATCTTCTCCAACACTTGATATTACCAGACTTTTTGTTTTACAGTTAAAGTTAGTTATTATAAATAAGTTCCTAATGATATTTTAGTTTTCATGGTCTCACTTCATCATTCAAAAATAAATAAATAAAACAAATCAAATATTAAGAGGGTAATGTATTAACAATAAGAGAATGCCTATTATGATTAATGTAATTTTGTATACTTAAAACTCAGAGGATAAGTCCTAGGAGAGTTGTACAGAATCTCTATCCCTGGCGAAACTCTGAAAGATTATTTCTAAAACATATCTTGAAAGGAATGGCAAAAGACTTGAAATAAATTGTTCACTACTACACTGTGCAGTGCAGGGTGCCCTTTGTAGACTCATCTAATCCTCTCAGAGATACAGCTGATCTATCATTCCTAAAGATGTCTTTGAGTCCTCTTAAAGAAAGATAATGGAAATTCACCATGCCCTTGTTATCAGACCTGATGACAATATCACACAAGTATGGTGGAAACCTCTCAGGAACCAAGTGAAAAACTCACATGAGATTGTATTTTCTCCTAGGATATGGCATTGGTCTCCCACCCAACTCTCCACTGACTTCCAATATATCCGAGTTGATCAGCCAGTACAAATCACATGGGTTTATGGATGTGCTTCATGACAAGTGGTACAAGGTGGCTCCCTGCGGCAAGAGAAGTTTCACTGTCACCGAGGTATGGAAAGATGACTGATAATAATGATATTTTGTGTAGTATTACCTTAAAGAATGGAAAGAAATGTTATTGCCTCTGCCTCATAGTCAATGAGCTAGGCCAGGGGTGGCAAATCTATGGCCTGCACACCACAGCAGGCTGTTTGTATCATTTAAAGCTCTAAAAGGCTTGCCATCACTGACTAGGCTATTTCATTTACTGGGAACTTTGCTTGGTTACCATTACCCTTAACTCTGCTTGGTTACCATCCCTATAGGAATCAAAAATGAGATACGTTTGCCTTAGATTTAAAAGTGATGCTATTTTGATGAGTGGATGTCTAAATGTATGCCTTTCTCCATACCTAGAGACCCACAAGTGCAAAAGAAATTTTGCTCTAAATAATAGCAATAGTATGTGGGACTGACATTAACAGTGTTTGGTTTATCATTACTTATTGCTTATGTAGACTTCAAAACATCCTTTAAAATCAAATCAAAGCTTTGCTAATTTCCCACAGGTAATTACTAATAAATGTTTTGTGGATTTAAAATTAGATACACCTTAACCAGTAATAAATACTTAGATTATAGAATCATAGATGTTTTAAAACAGGAAATGAAAAATCCCCATCCCATATTTGAGAAGCTAATACTCAGAGATAATAAGTTATTTTCCCAAAGCACATAAACAGAAATCTACTTAGTTCTGTTGAAGTACTCTGTCAGTAGAGGGTAATCAAAAATAAGCCTATAAAATGAGGCAGAATTGGGGTGATCAAAACAGGAGACTGAAAACTGTAACCAGAGCCATAGGCTTAAATATTAAAAAATAGAAGTCAATTAAATAAGTACAAAGTCACAAAGTCATCTAGATATTAAGAAAAATATCTAAAGCCAACAGTAATGGCTCCAAATATTGTCTACTTGCCAAGAATTCCCAAATAAGCTTCTCAAAACAGGTCATTCTTCTGAACTCCAAGCCATGCATCCACTTGCCAGTTGGAAGTCTCATATTTTACTTTTTCAAACCTGAATCCCTCCCTGAATCTTCCCTACTAAATCTGCTTTTCTTCTTGTCATGTCTTGATAGTGATACTTATGTGCATCTAGTTACTCATTTTAGAATCTGGCAGAGATCTTTAATGCCTCAATTCATACCTCACCATGTACGTCCATCAACAAGCTTCTTTCTATAAAATAAGACTGACATATGCCCATTTATTCTCATTTTCTCTATCATAACTCTAGTCCAGTCTATCAGCTCCTCACCTACACCACTACAATAGTCCCCTAACTGGTCTCTATTTTCACTCTTGCATTCCTCCAGTTAGTCTTCTATGTATCAGGTCACTGTTCTACTAGAAGGTTACAATAGCCTCCTGTGATCGTTGGAACAAAATCTAAACTGCTGATTGGATACAATACCCAATGGGACCTGCTCTATGTATGCCTCAGCCCCATCTTATGCCACTTTCTTCCTCACTCATTACAAATGCACCATAATGAACATTATAGATAAGCTTTACCAGGAGCCTCCCTACCTTGGGGTCCTTTACATGTTGTCTCATCTGCTTCAAATGTCCCTCCCCCAAAATTTGCTCAACTAATCCCATCACATTAAAAA
>RJWT010004550.1:19526-33155 GCA_004365215.1 Cuniculus paca
CAAAAAGAAGTTGACTAACCTGAATCATTTACTTTTTTTTTTTTTTTGAGACAGGTTTTCACTATGCCATTCAGGCTGGCCTTGAGCTCACTTTGTAGTCCAGGCTGGTCTTGAACTTGCAAGAATCATCCTGCCTCAGCCTCCTGAGTGCTGGGATTACAGGCATGCACCACCATATCCAGCTAATCATTTACTTCTTTAAGATTTCATATATCTCAAGCTATTTCTTTGCACTTGCTCATAATTTATAAATTTCACTATTTTAAAATATATTTAATCAGTTTATTTCTAGTTTATTTCTTCATTAGACTATAAGAATTCTGGCATTCTCAGTAACAGGCACACAATGAATAATTGTTAAATAAGTGAATCACAGGAACTGAACAACATATTGAGAAGTTGGGGAGTAAAAGGTAAGAACATCAACGCGAGTGACATTGGTACTGTATTATATTGAATAGTGCCCCCCAAAATTCATGTCTATCCAGAATTTAAAAATGTGACCTTCTTTGAAAGTACAATAAATTAAGATGAGAACATACTGGATTCAGGTGGGTCCTGATCTACTGATGGTTTCTGTGTAAGAAAGCCTTATAAGGTCGGGCGTGGTGGTGCATGCCTCTCTAATCCTACCACTGAGACAGGAAGATCTCTGTGAGTTCAAGGCCAGCCTGAGCTACAAAGTGAGTTCAAGGTCAGCCTGAACTGCATAGTGAAACCCTGTCTCAGAAAGACAAAAAAAAAGCCTTATGGATGGACACATAGGGAAAAAGACCAAGGGACAACAGAGGCAGAGACTGGAATATGCAACTACAAACCAAGGAATGCTAGGGATTTCCAGCCATAGCAAAAAGCTAGAAGAGAAGCTTGAAATAAATTCATCCCTCAGAGACTCCAGAAGGAGTCAACCCTGCTGACAACTGAATCTCTGACTTCTCACCTCCTGAACAGTGAAAGAATAAACTGCTGTTAGTTTAAACCATTCAATTTGTGATCATTTTTATAGCAGCCCCTGGGAAATTAATAAAAGTATATGATAGACTAGATAGATAATGTTAGGTAGATAGATAAATAGATAGACAAGAGATAAAGGCAGAGGCCAGCCCATCAATGCCTTTGAAATTAAGTTACCTATGATCTTCCTAGCTTTCATGAACAAAAAGGAAAATAAGATGGGTTGAAAAATTTTTCAATCAGAAAAAAAGAAGTTATTCTGTCTTGGGTTATAAATTCTAAATTCATTCTTATGTTTGAAAAATGACACTAATAACAGACTTAGCAATGTTTGCAAAATGAAAAACATATTCCTGCTCTGGCTAATTCTTATATTGTTTTTCATGGATGTTGAAGGAGGCTGTTATTTGTGAATCAAAGAAAACCGTGGGAAGCCACTGCACATGATTCATATCCTCTGCTGTTTTGCAACCTACACAACCTGCTGCAGGAAACAGTCCTCTTAGAAGGATGGGATGTGCTCATCCAACAATGTTTATTGAGGACTCAGTATATGTCAGACATTGTTATGGATATTTTGTATGCATTACTAAATAAGACACAAAGTTGCCTGCTTTGGAGGAATTTTGAGTTTTATAAGACAATATACAATAGAAATAATACATAAGTAAGTAACTATGTTCCAGAGTAGAAGCAGTTTATTCTGGTGATAACAGCAGAGTGGAAGACCTCACAAAGAAGATGAGTATGGATGAAAGATTTGAAGGAAGCAAAGAAAGTAGAGACTTAGGGAACAAGCATGCTGTTTCCTACCATGTGGTAAGGCAGTACTAGGGACATTAACTCCCTGGTTCTCACTAAAGCAGTGTAAGACAGACACTGCTAGCTTTACTTGGAGAAATGTACATGGCCTTTTCTAAAAGAAATAAAGTTGAGTTACACCAGTCAGTTTATTCAGCCAAGAAAGCAAATGAACCATTTGTTTAAACTGTGCAAAGGAACGATGACTTGATGTTTTTCACCATTTGTAATGACCATAACAGCTCAAGCCAAGATCTCTCGCTGATTCAAAACTGCTCCCAATCATGTCCTCAAAGCCATATGAATGAATGATTTTCACTTCCCTGGTTCTTATCTCTAGACTATCACCATTTCAGAGGATTATCAGATGAGGATGTCAGTGGAAGGGACCATCTAACATCCAGGCGAAGCCTCTGAGTGCACAGGGCTCTACAGTCTCAGAACTCAACACCCCTTAAGCACACAGAAGGAATGTGTACTTGAAGCCACACTAGTTCAACTACTAACAAAAATCTATTCCACATTTATTCCAATGCGAAAGTATCTAACACAAAAAGTTATACATTTCTGGATTTGAATCCTGTCTCTGCTAATTAACAACTGAATCACTTAACAGCTCTTCAGTCTGAGTTTCTTGTTCTGATATAACATGCTTTGCCATTTTGTTCCAAGAAGAAGAGATCATTTATGGAAATGCCTAGAAAGAAAACTGATGCAGTAAATTGTAAATAATAGGAGCACTAATTCTTCTTCTCCTTTCATTCAGAAGAAACTGCCTATGACTCATAGATGTCTTCAAGTATCTTCCTGTGCTTCTTTTATAAGAAAATATTCCCAGTGGACTTCCATCATATTTCTTCATACTTTATTGGCCAAGATTGTGTTAATCTGCCCATACTTAAACCAGTCACTTGAACAATGTAAGACATAATTTCACAATACAAGTCGCTTGTGAAGAAATGGGATCACCATGATGGATTATGCCTATCAAAATTCGCCCTCTAGAACTGGTGACAGAGCAGCCTCCCTTGAAAGACATGATTTTTAATAAGTCAAATTTGGGGAAAAGGCAATTGGGAATGGCTTGATGTAGTCAACTGGACGTATTGGCTTAGAGATTGTTATCAGATCAAGTTGTAGTTATTAAGACAATCCTGGATCAACCTCCCACATAAGCAGAATTTGTTTTTTTGGTACTGGGAATTGAACTCAGGACCTTGCCTTTGCCAGGCTGGCACTTATGCTACTGAGCTATATCCCTGGTCCTAACATCAGTGGAATTTGGAAGAGAGAAAGAAGTAGAAATGAGGAGGAGTAAAAATGTGTCCTAAGACAGAACTTCAGAGACAGAAGTAAAAGAAGGTTCAGGTGTCATCCTGTGTCTGTAATTAGTAGGAGGATCCTCCTACACCCAGTTTCAGGAAGTGTTATTAACAAACATGGATCAGTTCTTTCCCAAGGACGGTATAGTGTGCTTTGGCATGTCCTGGTCTGTGCAATAAGAAACTGTTTGATAATGCTTACCTGTATGCATTTGCACGCAAAACATGCCCTTCTGCACTGACTGGACTATCTGTCTTGAACAACATAAGACATAATTCCAGAATACAAAGATAAAATAGACTTCATTGAAACCAGTCTCCCATTCACTGGCTGAGCTGGGTCTTCTCTGTGAAAGTCCTCTTCCTTCTGGATTTCCCTTTGCTCAACACACCAGCACATCATGGAGTCACCATCAGCTTTTATTCCTTCTCCCAAGAAAGGTCAAAAGAATAAAACATACCTATTGGCACTTTGTTTGCCTTCTCCTTGCCTCAAATATCAGGCACTCCTAGTCTATGTTCATAAAGAAAACAAAGCTGTCTTTAAACCAGACAAATGTATTCAAAACTTACCCCTTCCACTACCAAGGAAAGTTGCTTCATCCAGCTCAGTCTCAGCTTCTTCATTTCACAGTGGCTTTTTTCAGGTGGGTCAATGATCATGGCCCTTCTCTCCCCCACCCTGTCCGAGGGAGCTCAGAAGACACAGGGCAGCGGAAGGAGGTGTGCTCTGGACAGCACCTCTTCCAACAGATTCTCTTTGACCTTGAGAAAGATATTCCTCAAATTATTTCTGATTTTATATCCATTTTGCCAGGTATAATTTCATTACTTATGTCTGTTGCCACAAAGCAATTAATCTCCCTCTTTCAATCTGAAAAACGTCTTATTTCGGATAATAAATTATATGGTCACCTAATACTAAAACATGAAAGATACTTTTTCCTCCATTCCTGGTGGCTGCACATTAATACTTGGCCTTGCATGAGAACCTTGATCTACTCACCTCCCTTCTCTTTACAACCCCAGAGCTGTCTAGATGAAATTTCTCTGGAGGATAAACTCATCTTTGAAAAAAATTCCAGGGCTTTATGTGCTCCCCAGAGTCACCCAGGAAATTGCAGGTCCAGACGCTGGCAATTTTCAGATAGGAATTTTAAATTGACCTCAGATGTTTCCCCAGCACAACTGGGTCTCTGCCACAGAGGACTCATTGTCAATCAACTCCATGGGGAAAACATATGGCAGGGTGTAAATTCCCTTCATCTTCTTTTGACTCAGTGAAAAAACAAAAGAAAACAAAAAATTAATTTTTTTTCAAGTTCCAAGTGAATTTAAGAGCTCCAAGGCAATAGTTTTATGAAAGCTGTTATTTGCAAGCCAGGGAAGAAAGACAATGGATCACAGTTTAGTCAGCTCCCAAATTTCTGCAAGACATTACTAAGACATATGATGAAACATCTTTTTTGCACGTCTCCTTAAAATAATGGTTGAATAATTGCACTTTTTAAAAGGGGCTAGTCAAGAAGAAAGAGGAAGTAGTGGTCTTGGCAGGGAACAGATAGCATACTCAAAAAGACAAGAGAGTTTTTAAAAAAATCATTTGCAAACATATGGTTTAAGGAAACCAGCACAGATAGTGCTGTTGTGCTCCTGGTGAGTAAAGTGAGGGAGCCATCACCACACCTAGCCTGCAGGGAAAGAAATGGAAAGAATCATCCCTAGAACTCAGAGGGGCATAGAAGATGGTTTTCTAAGGGCCGTGGCACAGTCATTCCACAGTAACCTGGTTGGAAAAGAGCTGAAGAATACCCTATCATAGTCTCCCCTAGCTTCCCATCTTTTAACATTGCCTTAGGTAATGGAAGCCTGATTTCAAGGCCCATAGAAGCCTCTTCTCAGGGCACAAGAGTAAAATGATGCAAGTTGGAGAGAGGATCTGGAAGGGAAAAGCATGTACAACAAAACCCCTTGTGACAGATGAAGGGGGACTGGAGAGAGCTTCAGGAAACTACCCCCAGGCTGAGATTGTACAACCCTTGCACCTCTATGCAGAGATCCAACCAGGTGTGACAGAGGACCTGTTTTGCAGTGGTCAGGAAAGAGAAAGAAGTGCAAGCAAGTTCACTGGAATGACCCTAGTCTCAGCAGTCACATCAACCTAACTCTAACATTACTGTGAGGAGACAGCTGTAAGTCCTTGGGAAAACTACTTAACCTTTCTGAGCCTCCAGTTAATGTGAATCTTGCTGCATTGTTACAAGTGTTTGCTTGGTTGGATGAGATGGGGGAAGTATAAACGTAAAAACTTAAACTTCTCTGTGTTTCTATTTTCAAACAAATTCCATAAGGACACTTTGCTCTTTCCTGAATGTACTCCATCCCTCTCATCTGCCTCCATTCCTGACCACCAACCCTAAGATGGCCTTTCATGTCTTCTTGCCCCTTCTCACCATTGGCCTCCCTGAGTCTTAAACGTCACCTTCTAAGAGATGGAACTGCGTGGCAGGGATGAAGTGACACCTCTAGTAAACTCGTTATGAAACAATTTTAAAAGCTGAAATGTGTCGTGTTATTTAGGAGCACTGTATGGGTGCAAAAATAAAGATACCCATAGTAGCAAAACAACCACAGCAAAATGTCATGAACCCAAATCACTGAAACTCACTGAATTCTTTCTTTTGCAAAATATAGATGAGAGTCTATGTTTCTGGTTTGAAACAAAAAACGGAGATAATATACATAAAAGAACCTGACACATAGTAGTGCTGAATGCATGACAGTTATATTTGTCCTGATTCTGGTGTGAACTAATAACATAACCTTTGGCAAAGCACAAGTTTTCTAAACTTGATTCTTTGCCTTGAATAAAAAGACCATAGAGCACACCCAGCAAAGAAATGCAGCGATTCTGAAGTAGGTTTGTTTAGAGAAGTTCTGGCCTATGCAGCTGAGGAGATGGATTTTATAATACAAAGGACAGTGAGCTAGCTGGCCTCCAAGTTGGCCTCTTTATCCCTAAACATTGTGCCAGTCTGACTCCCAAGGACACCCAGAATATCTATCTAATATACTAGTACTGGTTCACCTATTAATATTTGTTCACTGAGCAAAAATTTTCTCATAGGTCCATTTCCTGTTAATTTGTGGGGAGGAGGAAAGGGAAGATTTAGTCAGCCATGCATTAAACAGCAAGTCATATCACAAATCTTCAAAGTCAGTTTTCCATTTAGTTTATCTTTGATTTATATCCAAAACCCAAAGGCAACAAATGGTCAGGGCCCTGGGAGAGGGATGAGTTTTAATGTAGTCTTTTCCGTTCTTGACAACTAGGTCACATCACAACACCTTCCTGCCCCTCTCATTTCCACCCCTTCCCTTTTCAATTTAAAATGTCACTGCCTGCTTTTCAACCTGATGAAAGTTATGGCGAGGCAAGGAGAGTTAATGACTGCAGATTGCCTTAAATTGAAAATCCGTGTATGTCGTGAGCCACCTTGACAGCTGCGTGCTTCCCTTGGAAAAGCCTAAGTAATTAACTCTAATATTTAAGCCAACCGTAAGGTCACATGGAACCTATCCAGGTAGTGCTTTCTGGAAACTTGAAAAAGCACAAAGTTGTACATTGCCCTTTTATGATCTTAAGTAGAATTGGGCATGAAAAAAATAGAAACCAATCTAGAAAGGTATCTGCCTCTACTACCAGAGAAAGTTCATGCATTTATTTATTCATTCATTTATTATTTTATCCATCCGTCCATCAATCAGTAAACATAGACAAGGACAGACAGACTTGTGAACAAACCTCCTTTTCTGCACTACCACTGGGACAGCAATAGAGGTAGATGTAAAGTAGAGAAATGACACAAACAAGACCAGGAAAAGTATGTGAAAGAGTAATGAAGTTAAGCCCTCCGAAGTTAATGTACCCACTCATGATGCCCCAGGCATTCTGAAACCGTAGGTTACCACTTTCATTGGTCCACTTGTTATGCAGCCACACCTAGACCCCCACGTAAATTATTTGCCATTTAACTTCTCCCGTGTTCTGTTGTGTAGCCTTCCTATTACCTTCTCAAGGGCAGGTGCATCTTTTCTAATCTTCATATAGAAGATAGTCTAAAATAATAAAGCATTTCAGCTCTGTAAATGGACACATCAGGGTTGACTCCCAGCTCACCATTGTGTATCTCTGCAAGATATGTAGATTCTAAAATTTCAGATCTTCTCCTTCAAAACAAAGAATTAATAATAGGCCCTGTTTCAAAGTGCAAAGTCCATTTAATAAAATCATTCATAGAAAATGGTCCTCCCTTCCTCCCATGAGTATAGAACTACACACAAAGAAGCAAAAATAGTTGATGAATAATAACAACACAAAAGAAATTACAACTATTGTGTCCTCCCTTATGGATTCATCTTCAAAAAAGCAGGATCATCTTATCAT
Source organism: Cuniculus paca (assembly GCA_004365215.1). Taxonomy (NCBI): domain Eukaryota; kingdom Metazoa; phylum Chordata; class Mammalia; order Rodentia; family Cuniculidae; genus Cuniculus; species Cuniculus paca. The sequence goes on from RJWT010004550.1 coordinate 27,051, forward strand.
TTTTCAATATAAACTGTCTTTTATTTGTTGTTTATATTTGTTATAAAACTGAAGACTTTTTGACAGAAGGATGTGAGAAACGCACAATGCTGGAATTTCCTATTTTGCAAAGTGCTGTCTTAACCAGTTTTTGTAGTATTTTTTCCTTTATTCTGGCTCACTATCTAAGTTTGAATGGGAAACGGTGAGGAGATTTATATAAACCATTAGGCAGCACTTACCACAGATATTTATAGAAGCAATAGTAACTATTGTCTATAAAAGTGATCGATGGTATTTCATAGTCTCACTGCTTGTGAGAGGGCCGGGAACTCACAGCTCTCCAAGTTTGCATCCTCTCACCATGTTATAACGAAGTTAGGACTTTTGCTCCTCTCTTGTTCTTTGGTTTCTATAAATGATGGAAGTTTGAATCCTGATACAAAGAAAGATAACCCAAGTGTCCCCTTCTCCTTTGCTAATGAAAAGTAAGCAGATCTCATGGAATAAGGGCATTCTCTTTTACATGCTAGAGATGCCTGAGCTTAAATTACATCCAAGACCACATACTGTTAATAGTTGTCACTTTTCTCTTAGTTAAATTCAGTGAACTCATGAATATTTACAAAGTGCTATTTACTGTGCAACTGAAAGGTATGAGCAGCGCTCAAATTGATTAGGACTATTGTGAGAGAGCATTTGCCTTCCGTTACTTTAGACTTCCGTGCACAGAGGTCTGTGGGGGATCTCACGAAATGAGATTCCTCCCCGATCGCTGTTCCCTGTACAGTCCATTGCCTCTAAGCACTGAAAACTGCAGCTTGAAGAGCGAGAAGGAAGCGCGGAAGTGGGTGAACACTGCCATCTAGTGACTCTGAAGTGAGCAACCACAAAATATCAGAAAGAATTTTTTTTGTTGTTACAAATGGCATTAACCAAATCTAAGGATGTAAGGAATTCCTGAGAAATTGCTTGAGGGCCGGACGTGGTGGGACATGCCTGTAATTCCAGCACTTGGGAGGCTGAGGCAGGACAATTGCCAAGAGTTCAAGGCCAGCCTGGGCTACATAGTGAGTTTAAGGCCAGCTTGACTACATAGCAAGACCCTACAAAGCAAAAAACAAAACAAAACAAAAAAAGCAAAAAAGGAAAGGAAAAAAAAAATAAAGACGAGAAGAGATTGCTTCTGAGAACACTCTCTCTCCCTGTGATGGCCACAGGAGGTAGTGGAATTTCAGAATGCATTGGATTAGATCGAGGCATCGCAGGGGAGCCCTCTAGCACTTACAGGGTGCCCCTCCCACCCAACAGTGTCTTCCTGTGACACCTACGCATAGCATACAAACCAAAGCCTTCTCATTTGGAGCTTAACTTCTGCCTCCTGCCTCTGAAACCCGTAAGACTTCAGTTTTAGCATTATGAGTTGAATTGTATCCCCCCTAAAAAGCCTGATACTGAGGTCCTGAAGTCCTATCCCCCAGTACCACAAAATGTGATTTGGTTTGAACATAGGGTCAGTGTAGACGCGATTAGTTAAGATGCAGTCATATTACAGTGGAGTGAGCGCCAAATCCAATATTACTGCTATTCTGAGAAAACAACTACCATGCAAAAACAGAGACATACAAGAAGAATGTTGTATAGTAACCTAGGTTGAGATTGAATTTATGAGCTGCAAACCCAGTGTGTTAGTCAGCTTTCAAGTACTATTATAAAATGACTGTGATAATCAACCTATTAGGAGGATAGGTTTATTTTGGTTCTCCCTTTGGAAGTTTCAGTCCATGATCATTTGTCATTGTTGCTTTTTGTGGCCTGGGGTAAGGCAGCACATTATGATGAGTTGTGCTGAGAGGGGCAAAGCTCCTCCCTTTATGGTGAGATACAAAGCCACATCCCCAGTGACTTGAAGGCCTCCCACTAGACCACCTCTTAGAGGTTTCACCAGCTCCCAGTAGTATCAAGCTGCAGACCAAGCCCCTAATATATGGGCCCCTGAGGAAACTGCAAATCCAAACTGCAGCACCAAGGAATGTCAAAAGTTCTGCCAACACACTAGAAACTAGGAAGAGGCAAAGAAGGTTTGCCCTAAAGATTTTGGAGGGAACATGACCCTGCCAACTCCTTGATCTTAGATTTCTAGGCTTCAGAACTAGAAAACAAAGTTCTGTTGTTGAAGCCACTCCATTTGTGATGCTTTATTACAGCTGACCTAGCAATTTAACACACCCAGCCTTTCACCTCTAGCGCCTCTGTCATCTTAGTTTAGTCCCTCATTTTCCAGATAAGTACATGTAGTCAGCATTGTTCCTCGTTGCCCTCCCAGCTGTCAGTCCCTTGACCTGTTCAATAACCCTTCACAATTCCAGAATAATCTTTTCAGAATACAATTGCTACAGACCCTGTGCTTTCTCTGTTAAATAGACACCAAAAGTCTTAGGTAAACATTCCACACTCTCTTTGATCTAGTTTGCTCTAGCACATCTGATACTTTGCTCAAGTACTTCAGCCACATTAAAGAAAACATCTTGCTAAAATCCATACTTATCGTCTGTCCCACGTCTGTGGTTATGGTATTTGTCCACTTTATCTCCACCAGGACCAAACACTTTAATAAATAAATTAACTAATTAATTAAACTCCTTGGTTTATTTCCAGACAAAAGTAATTTCTCAGTTCTCTATATTCTTAGTTTTATATCCTTACGTCTCTGACAGTATCTTTTATTATTCATCCTGTTACAATTCACTATAACAATCTTTGCTTCAATGTGCTCAAGATTGAGAAGCTTCCTGAACACCCTCAATGTTTTACATGTTGAAACATGATTGACTAAGTGTGATGTTCCATAAATTAGTGTTGTCCTTCCCTCAGTGTCTAGGGCGTGGTCAAACCATTACTCCACTTCATCAGACTGTATGGTTTTCCCTTGCCCTCCCTGCTTCAGCCACACTAGACTGCTTTAATTTCTTCCTACTTGTTTTGCTCCTCCTACCCTGATGCCTTTGCACATGGAATTTCTTCTGCTTGGAACACTTACCCCTTCTCATAACATCTAGTTGATTTCTTCTATTCCTTGAAATTTAAACTCCATCATCACTTCCCCAATAAAGGTTTCCTGATGTGCAAACTCTACTGGTACCATGTACCTCTCCTCTGTAGCACTCAGTGTAGGTACTTTATTACATCTATGGATGTGATAATTTCATTAATATCCATATTCCTTATACAACTGCAAGCTCTATGAGACAAGGACAACAGAGAAGGTATCTGATTTTGGCAACTGTTTTATATCTCTCACCTAAGAGGTGTTCAATAAATACTTTTGAGAGAAAAATAAATAGTTGAGTATATCAATATGTGTATGCAAACAGATCATAATAATTCTCCATTGTTCATTTGGAAGCCTAAAATAGGCAATAATCATAACCTCTATCATTTTTGTGCCTACTGTATGATAGAAGTTCAGTCTAATTCTTTAGGTATCCTATCTCATTTAATCTTGAAAACGATGCTATGAATTAATGATCATTGCCCTTTTTTAGAGATGAACAATGACTCAGATAATTAATTCTGCCTGAGGTAACAGTTAAACAGTAAAACCACACATTCCAAAACTCATATTAAACGCCATCCCTCAATTACAAAAGAAAGCAAATCATATTATTTCTAATCCTCTTGCATACACATGACAAACATAACAAACTGCTTAAATAGGGTTACATCCTTAAAGCCATGCTGCTTATTAAACTAGATGTCTCAGTGGCAAAACTATATTTAGCAAGGGACTGTACGTTATTTACCCCAGTAAGCTCCACCACCTGACACAGAGCCTGGTATATACCAAGATATATATAATTTGTTGCATGTATTTAAATTTGAAGTATCACATCCAAAGAGGATAAAATATGCATAGCCAGAACCAAATTTTTGCTTTGGAGAAAGCAAATAATGAAGTAGATAAGGAAAAAGGAGACAGGATACACACATGTCACTGAGCACCGACTGTGTGGGCAGACTATCTTATATACATTTTAAATACTTTTTAAATAATTTCTTACATATACTTACAATAGCACTGTGATACCATTGTATCATTCCTGCTTTGCAGATCAGATACTTCATGCACAGAAGCAGTTTAAACTCATGGCTGTGTTGTTTCCACAGGCTACACTACGGCCAATGTCAGTACAATTAGGTGCTAAATACGGTGACTATCTATTCCACATAAGGGAGAGAACTTCCAACTAAAAGTCAAGACCACCTATAAAGGTTTTCTAATGAATCTGTGACCTCACTTAAAAACTCAGTCTCCTAACTGACTTGGAAGAAGCAACTTGATGTGATTCCTAGGCCTTTTCAGTTCCATTTCTATCAGTCTTAATTTCCAATGTCAGTTGTTTTTATACGTGACCATCTCTCAGTTCTTAATCTGAAAAATTCTTGAGAGAAAAAAATGATGACTTGCTGAAACAGATGTGCTGTCAGGTTTCTGGTTACTTCCAAACCAATCCATCAACCCCTTAATTTATTTGCTGTATTATGTATCCTGTAACCCACATCATTCCACAATGAGAAACTGAAAGAATAACCAATAGCATTTTCCATGCAAATGAGTAAGAATAATGACTAGAGGAAATTGAAACGATGACATTGACCTTCATAATAATGCTCAACTACCTTATAAAATGTAGGACATGGGGAGTTCCACTTGACATTGGCTAAATTACCAGATCCAGCATAATGTTAGATTCTCTACAATACAGGAAGAAAACAATTCTTCCTGTGCATGGGAATTGTTTCAATGAAGCAGTGTCATTTTCCCAGGATTCTCTGTTCAATCATTACACACATTTACTCTTTTCTTCTTTTGCTTTGTTTTCTGGGTCTTGCTTCGTAGTTCAAGCAGGCCCTGAACTCTCTGTGTAACCCAGGGTGACCTCAAACTCCTGGCAATTCTTCTGCCTCAGCCTTTCAAGTGCAGGGATGACAGGCATGCACCACCATGCTGGCTACATTAGTTAACTCTTGTGACAATATCTCTTTTATAAATCATTGCTATCAGGCAGGTATAACTATTGTCACCATTTACAGATGAGGACACTGAGGCTGGCACTGTGATGGCTTCTCTAAGGGCTTATAGTCAATAAGAGGCAGAGCTGAGACTAGAACCAGGTACAATTAGATCCTATGCTCTTTCTGCTACCCCTTGTGGCCTCCTGATAAAATTCACGTGGATGAATGCAGCTTACTGAGAGTTCCCATGATGATAGCTCCTTTCTAAATAACAGCATCAAGGAATTATGCACTCAGAAGAAAGTTAGTGAGGAATGTGCAAGAGTACTCAATGGGCCAGTGATGACCATTTCTGTGGTCCTCAATCCTGCAATTGAAAGTCCCCAATCAGTCCTCAAAGAGGACTGAATTAGGAGAGCAGAGGTGAATGCTGGTAAAGTATTTAAAGTAATGAAGAACAGACATAACTGATATACAAGGAGTGTTTGTTAAATATACATACATATGTTTGTATGCCCAGGGCTGTCAGTTATTCTAGCTTAAAGATTTCATCTCTACTAGCAAGGGTACACAATAAAATCAGAAATAACACTGGTGATGATTTAACATATTGGCTGATCTCAGTTTTATTCCTCCTAAAACTATACAAAGTATAGATGCGATCAAAGATATGGTAAATGTTTAAATTAAAAATGAAAAGCATTTAAGTAAAAGACTTATCATCATGAATTACCCTCAACACGGCGGCCCTTCAAACACAATTATCCATCATTATTGCTCCTTTTGGAAGCAGTTCTAGAATTCCTCTTTCAGAGTGTCTTTTCAGGGCTGCCTCAATCTCCTGAACTGATTAAAAATATTTATGGCAATTTCTGTCAAATAAAACATTACAATGTGCCCTCAACCACCTTATTTACTGTATCGAGGATCATGTGACTTTTGGCTCTTTCCCCAGTGTCAAAATGACCCTGAAAGGTAAATGTTTTCAATAATTCGGGATATGGAGGCAGTCCCAACAGCACAACTAAAGAGTCTCATGAAAGAGGACTTTTAGAACTGACTTTTAGAACAATGGAATAAGTGTGTTCAAAGAAAGGGAGAATGTTTTGA
>RJWT010004551.1:0-5000 GCA_004365215.1 Cuniculus paca
GCATAGGTTTCTTGTCATAGATGATAACAGTGTGAACACAACTTAGAGACAGAGTCCTGAGATTTTGAGTGTCCAAATAGGAGTCTGGGTAGTTCTGTGGAGAAGGTAAGAGGAGTTATAGAAGAATTTTGAGTAGAATTTTTTTCATAATGCTAAAATAAAACCTCCTTATCTACATTAGCAAGTTCCATGATTTTATAGATGATGAAGCCAATTTGATGATTTGATGAAAGTCAAATAATAAAGCTACAGAGATGCCTTATCTATTAACTGTCAATTCTACATTCTTTCTAGATTCTTTTGTACAACAGTGTACTTTAGTTAGGATAAATCAGTAGTCAAAAAAATCAGCATTATACAGTATAACAAGATGTAGTAGTCTATAGTGACAGTTTTAAATCTAAGGTTTTTGGTTGGAGGGTAAATACATGATAAAAGCATGATATTTTATGATAGGTAATAAGTGTTCCTATGAAAATTACTTTCTACCTTTGATTTGTTATCAAAAGTAAGTGGACAGTCTAGAGAGCTGCTTTTTAAATCCTGTCTGGATACTTTCATTCATTTATTCCCTTGTATATGTTCTGTCAAATCAATACATTTCAGAAATGTAATTATTTACATATTTATTTGAAGTGTATACTAAAAATCAGGTATCTTTTTTTCAATTTACTTGGGTCAGCAATTCCATATAACATTCAAATGCATCTTCACTTGCACTACCAAATGGATCCTTAGTACCATATGTGGTAATACATAAGGAAAATGAAATGTACTCACCTTGTTACATTATGTAGGGTGTATCTTGTTAAAAGGTAACTTAATCTGGACTATTAAATGTGAAAAAATACAATAAAAAGTTTTTAATGAGTGAATAATGGAATATAAGCATAAAAATATTTTCAAAGATACTGTTTGGCAAGTAACAAATTAGATTTTAAAAGAAGTTAAAACACAGAATTTTACCAACTATATACTGGTTTTGGACATCAATTCAGATGCTAAGATATTAGCACAAATTACTCTTTCCCTTTTGAGAACCCCCTTTTCATCTAAATTAACTTTACTTCCAGTCAAGTGTGAAGAGTGATTTTCTTACATGATGACAGGATAGTCACTGGCAATGCCAGGCTGATATCCCGCTAGATTAAAACACAAATAACTTCTACCGTAACAGCTTCATCAAATTCTCAGACCAGTTCTTATTGGACTACCCTGTGTCATGCACTGAATTTCTAATCAGCAATTTTCAAGGGTGTGGAAAACAGTGATGGATGAGAAACCTAGGTCATGGTTGCACTTCTGAAGTCATTGGAAGATTGTCAACCTTTACCTGAAGCACATACATTAAGAATAAGAAAGTGTGTTTCCCGAAGGAAAAGCAAGATGCTGTTTCCAGAATAGATTGCATCTAGCTGAATGAATGAGGTACGTGAATGAGGTGCATGAGTGATTGTGTAAAATAGGTACCTACTATTGACAGGAATTGCTTTATAAATGTTAGCTTATATGCATAAATGGCAAGTAATATGGTAGCCCAAACCAAAATTATCCTCACTGTTAGTTGATACTGAACTGTAGTGAAACTCCTTTTCATCTATTTTTAGTTGTATTTAATAGTTTAGTAATTTTTCTGCCATGATGATGAAATATAATGCCTATAGATGATCTCATCTCCTCATACTTAAGACCACAATGAATGGGATTCCAATTTGGCAAAGGAGTAAATTTGTCTCAATGTTTATTTTTAATCAGAAACATGTCAATGCATTCCTGTTTGATGGTTTTAGTATTTACCATAGGATTCCTAAAGAAATTTTTTTAGGATTGTAGAGAAATAGTCACTATCTCGATTTTTTCCGAGACAGTTACTGCTATATGTTGAGCATCTTTAATCTGAAAATTAAAACTTTGAAACCTTTCAAACACCAACCATTCCTGATCTAGTGAGATAGGTTGCAGGCAAAATTGAAGTGCAATGAAATTATTATATGAAGTTAACTTTGGCAATATGTATAAATTGTACATGCAATTTAAGTAAATTCCTTGTTTAAATTTTTAGGTCCTGCCCCCAAGATACTTCATTGTGCATATGCAAATATCCCAAGTGCAAAATATGGTAAATCTGATATGCAAGCATTTTGTTCAAGCCCTAGTAGTATGATTATTTTCTTAATCTTATCTGATATTCATTTAGTATAAATTTAGAATGCAGAAAATTTACTTTAAAGTACTTTAAAATGTTATTTGAAAAGATCATCTCTATTGAAACGGTTTTATATTGAAAAAAAGGAAATCTCTGCTATAGAGGTAACAGTGATCAAATTTATGGGAATATTTGGTAGTTGAAAAGTAGGGTACTGGTAATGCAAAAATGTTTGAGACATTTGGGTAAATAGGATCATAACCTTTCTCCTACTTAGAATTTGTGTCTTCTTTGTATACTTCTGGGCTAGTCCTACTGAGATATAACTGAAAAACTTGCACCAATGTGTTCTACAGCTGCTCTGTAAGGTCTTTAAGGGCAGGAAAATGTTATAGAGAGTTTCACCAGCTTCCAATACAGGTTCTGGGCCAGTCAGTAAGCATTTATAAATTATTAGATGGATGGAAGCACATATAAATCATAACTCTGAAGGGAAATCTAATTTATAACTGTCAAGAACATACCTTAGTTGTACATATGTTATGCCAATTACTTTGTATGTTGTTTAAGATATAGTAGTTTTCACCCAATTTTTTAGAAATAAGAATGGTTGAATTTATATCATTCAGTGAATAGACTTCAGAAATAAAATTTCATCTACCTATACAGTTAAAATTTGCAGTTGATCAGTTGTAATGAAAATATCGTCAGTGCGCAGAATTGTTCTTTGTAAATGCTCTATACCTATATTGAAGAAAAGAGCTAATACGCTGTCTTATGTAATTCTTCATGCTTCTTTACTTTTTTATTTTTTCTTTTTCCTCCCAATATTCTTTTGCTCAGCATCTCTAATCTTCCACGTTGGCATCTTTTACCTCTGGGCTGACACATAAAATGTAAATTTATTGCTCTGTTTTCTATGCCATCACACAACTAGTTTTTGTTGAAACTTCTTTTTTACAGTGTCTGTTTCCAGTCTAGATAGCCATATTAGATTAATATTAAATGTTAAGATAAATATGGATTTTTTTATTTCCTCAGGGAAAAATATAAGTAAACCTAATAGGATTTTCATGTCCTTATAAATAAAATTTGGTTAACATTCCTTGATCAGGATAAGTATACATTTATGAGATTTTGAATTGAATAACTTTATATTTTGTTCAATTTTCTAAATTCAGTAATAGCCTGTTATCTAAAACTAGAAATGTTACATGTTATAAATACTAAGGTATTTTATTCATAGCAAGCATTAACAGCAGTTCTCAATTTGTAACACACCTTTTGTGTGGACAAATCAGTCATGGCAACAGAATTTGAGGACAACATCAATATTTGCTAGAACAGCAATTTTGGTTGATAGATTTTCTTTTACATACTATTATTTCAGATGGTTAAAACTAAAACCCAGAGGATAGTACTAATTACATAAAGACTTCTTTGATATAAACATAGATGATAATATTTTGTAATTCTCCAGTTTGCAAAGATAGGAATTTTCTGAAGGTTGTTTAATGAAAAGTCAATATACTTTTTTACAACAATGTATTATTTCAGAATTTCTAAGTATTTAAAAGCAGAAAAATTATTAAAGGAGAAGTAATTTTTTAAAAGACAAGCTAATGCTCAATAATGTGCCATACTCAGGTCCACAAGTTCTGCATGACACTAAACATAGAATTTTTTAAAAATGGATATTGTAAATACAGTGTAAGATTATGTGCAGCTTATATAGGAGAAATTAATATGATCTTTAAATATTTCATAGACGCTTAGGGAAAATTTGTAGTAGATGTTACAACACTATGTATTTCATTTCCTTTTATTAACAGCCTACAGGATAGTTCTTCCAATAAACCTTTCATGTGATTTTTCTGTCACTGAGTTGTCACATATTACATTACATTGCATTACATTGAACAAAACAACAATACTAGAAAGTAGTATAATTTAAAATTAGCTCCTGAAAAGCCTTGGTTAATAATATATTTTCCTTCATAAAAATTACGTGAAAGCATAACAGTTTTTCTGGGTCATAAATATTTTGAGTAATATTATAAAAAGTTTTGATTTTGATACAAATGCTTATTAATGAAACATAAAGATATTTAATAGTCAGATACTTAAATCCAAAAAAGTAAAATTTATCAATATTTTGCATGATCAAACTTGATGATTCTAATTTATCCTTATAATTGTTGTAATATCTAATCATAGTTTAACTTTCTAATTGTAGCATGTTACCTTTTCAGAGATACACTTTTCTACAACAGATCTGTGAGCAAAACTAGCAAAAGTTTAAAAAAGTACATCTCAGTCTGCTTCATGAAAATGAATACAAGAAATATGAGGCATATATTTGACACTTCTAAGAAATGTTTCTAGAAATATAGGTTATTTTTCATCAAAGAAAATAATTGTGTGACAAATTATAATGAACAAGAATTCTACCATGCCTATAAACTTTGAGTGTGGAAAGGAAAGAGGAATGTGTGTATACATATGTGTATGTAAGATACCTAAATATATGTATGAGGTGTGCCCATTTGCCTTGAGAGTTCCCAGGTTTTCCCCATCTTGGATCCATCTCACCTCATGGTTTTACTCTATAAAAGTCTCTCAAAAAGTCAAACTCTTTGGCAACTCACTTGGGACCCCTTCTGTCTCTCTCTCAGACAGAAGCTTTCTTTCTCTCAATAAATATATCCTGCTCAAAATAAATAAATAAATAAAAATATATGTATGAGGTGACTCTCTCTAGAATTTTCATTTGTACTTTCAGTGCTTGCCGCCTTTAAGAACAAAATTGCCAAAAACATATCACTATATTTCTTTAAATTATTCTTATTAAAAT
>RJWT010004551.1:10000-33074 GCA_004365215.1 Cuniculus paca
CATGTAACAATGACTGTTCAGCTATACTGATCCAAAATGGAGAAAACTGATGATACAAGGGCCAAACATCTTATGAAATGCAACTATTTATAGACTTGTTTTGCTATAGGGAGGCTGGTGAACATGCTGAATACGAATTACCTCAGTTCTGCAGCTTTCTATGTCTTTTTAATGCATTCTGTTTCAGGGTCACTTTCAATCAATATTTCATTTACTTACTGAGATTGAATGGGCGCTCTGAGACACAGTGTGCTGTTTATCATACAGATTGGACACCTCATTCTAGATCCAAGATCTTTTCCTCAACACTGGGAGCTGTCCTTTCAGCACCACAAAATTACTGCTTGAAGTTGCATTGCAGTCCCCCCCCACCCTTTATCACTGGGAGCTTTTCTTTCAGCACCACAACATTGCACCTAGAGTTTTTAAACGGCTGCCTTCCTCTTTGCACTGAAGACCAATTTCGTCTGCACTTCCAGTTATTGCTATTACCTGTAGGACCTTCAATCCTACTTCACCTCACCCAACCCACTCCTGAAACAGTTAAATGTATCTATTTCTGTGGAAGTCATTATCTCATTGAATGATCAGAAACAAAGATAAATTCTAACCTGTAACGGCTCATTTCGACTCATTGCTTACAATAGATCTAAGCTCTTTTTTCTGCTTATTCGACTCCTTCCAGCTTCCCATCACATCTGTAACAAACGTTTAAAATGATATTGCACACCACCATGCACAAGCCTACCTGCACAGTAGAGATAGATTATTCCATCGCATTCAGATGGTTAACAGAGGTTAGCAAGTCCTGTATTATATATTTATATCGCTTTCTAAGAAAGTGCATATTAATGTTTACTTTAAGAATGTGTAAATGGTGCTATCAAGAATCTGATAAATTTTATCCCAGTTTTTGTGTACCACTTCTAATGTATGAGATTTATTTTTTTATTGGAAAAAATAAACAGTATGAAAGCATTAAATTGGTAGATTTTAGTAATTTAACAATGAATGGAATCCCTATGTTACAGGCCCTATCTTTCCTTGGAAACTTTAATGGTGGTAATAGATTTCAACAAAGGTACTGATAATCACATTCCTCTTAATCCATTCTTATATTGCATTCTTGATTCATACGCTGATTTCTCACTGAGTCCTTAAATAAATTTTATTTACTGTAAGTCTTCTCCAAGAAGGGAATTCTTGCTTTCCAAGGCAGCAACTTAGAGGAGATGAAAATATAATTTAACGCTCTTTACATCACAGACACAATATAAGACCAGTTACTCTGTTAGTGGGAGAAATTCATCACTTATTAAACACAGGGCAAGCATGGCTATACATAATAATTTTGAGTGCAATGCAATTTATAAATTTAATGTACACACTTTATTTAAATGATGCAAACAGCCATATGAAATTGCATATGATTAGAAAAGAGGATGAACTCATTTTGCCTCCTGCTTGGTTTCTCATAAACATGAATACATAATATTGTTATGCACTGTTGTTCATAGATGTCTTTTTACATAAAGGGTAAGTATCATATTCTTTAACAGATTATTTTTGGAATTCTGCATGTTATTTTTGTTTCATCAGATATGTGCCCCAGTTAAATAACATTTTTCAAAAAATGAAAATATCACAAAACTTGTCATGTGAATTTTGAAAAAAAGTTGAAGTGTAGTACATATTATTAGACAGGATGTCATTCCACTGGTCTATATAAAAAAAAGCAACTGTTCTTGAAAATTGAAGCATTACCTTGTATAATTAATAAAGTACATCAATTCAGATTTGTAAATAAAATATTGTTTAAATCTAAAGTATTCAATATTTTGATTAGATTATTTTTTTAAGGAAAAATATTTAACGTGTATGTGCCGAATTTTTTTTTAAATAGTTTTTTATAATTGCAATGGAAGGGCAATTGTCTCATTACAAGTGGTACAGAAGCCAATACTTGGGTTACCATAGATATATAAACAAGTGAATACTGTGGAACAAGTTTTAAGATCATTTTGGAAAACAAAAACAGTTCTGTAGAAATGCATATTTGTATTTGTTTCTCTAATAAATCTGCAAATAGCTTTAAACACAAATTAGTTTTAATTATTTAAATTATGAGTTCTATGAAGTACATAACACCTGTTTTGCCTTCTATTTTGTGAAAACATTATTTCATGGAAATGAATAGAGACTTATTCTGGAAATCAAGGTAGGTCTGCATTTATTTGAAAAGGTCAGGTATTTAGCATTTAAGTATGTTAACCTATTTGAAGTGATTGACGTTTTTGCATACGAACAGTTACACTTAACCCCCCTTCCACCTCAACCCCAAAATAAAATCTCCACCGGTTTATCTGATGCCCACATCGATAAAGGACCAGTTTGTATGAGATTTAATTCAATCAAGTAAAAGTGCAACAAATGAATGAAATCATGTGTTCAAATGGTTGATAATCAAAAGATCATTTGATAATGATAATTAGCTTCTTTTACATACAGGATAAAGGAATACAGATTCTTCTGAACTGCAGTGCCTTAGTCTTTAATGTAATTTACACATTATGATTAAAATTGTTAAGCCAAAATACATTTGATCTCCCTTGAATTATGACTTTATAATATTGAATGTTGAAAATGTTTTAAGATAACATATGATCATCTATTCCTGTTAATATGGTCTCCATTTTATGTAAAATGCTATGAAGAGGATAGATATCCAAGAAAAATGCTGAAGCGTGTCTTTTGTATTGTTTTTTGTGGGGGGTTTTTTGTGGATTTTATTTTATTTTATTTTATTTTATTTTATTTTATTTTATTTTATTTTATTTTTGGTCTTTCTGCTTGAGCAAAGATGCTTGCCTTTTGCTGCAGGACTCAATTGTGTATTCCAGTCCTATGGAACTCTGATGAACATTCAAATTATAATGTATTCAGATTTGGTAATTTATTTTTGGCAAAATATTTGGGGACATCTGGCATATGAAAACTTTAAACATTTTCATTGGGTTGTCCAAATTTACAATGTTTGGCTAATAACAAAATACTGTCAAATATTTGTGTTTTAGGTGGTGGGTAGTTAAAATTTTCTTTAGAGGAATTATTGTAACCTAACATTTAAAATAAGGACTTTTACAAATTTCCACATATTTTATATCATTTCCCTAAGCATTTAAGTCTATCAACCCCTTGGTAGATAAAGTTATATTTTAAATATTTCAATATATTTAAACATCTTAGATGGCAATTTTAAGGTTTTTCATATTTTGTTACCTCTAAAAAAGATCTCTTTAGGGAATGACCGTAAATCTATAGTGAAATCAATCTATGCTGAAATTCTGTTGGAAACCAAATCATAACTTTAGGGTTTAAAGCATAGCCTGCAATTGAATTGAAATTTTTTAAAAAATTAGTGTAACACAAACTGGTTTATATCTCACTGTGAGAAAATAAAAGGGAAATTGGAAAAATAAAACCTTGAATTTGAATTATTTTAAACATTTGCATTCAGATCAAAATCTAACTATACTATATTGCAAATAACCTAGGAAAAACATTCTCCAGTCAGTTCTGTACAAAGTATATTTTGTGGGGTTTGACTGCCTGCTAGAAACCATTTGCTGATAAAATTACCACCAAGGACACAACTCAAAGATCTTTAATAATTCAATCTTCTATAAAGAAGGTTATGTATATTTGGTTTTATTTATTTATTTATTTTTAAGAAAGGTTACTGTTCACACATAAAGAATACAAGTGTTTATCAGGACAATTTTATCTAGACAACCACTGGATGTATATAAAGTGATATCAAAGGCGAGATAATTATAGGTTCTCATCACTTCAACAACAGAAAGAAAAACTGAAGATGAGCATCCTGTGAAGTTTGGCTTTATGATTTTCAGAAAATGTTACTTTTTTGTATATACTGCAAGGTTTAATCTAAATTAGAACCTTTTTATGATTCACTTTTTTATATTCAAACATAAAACTGGTTTTCATCCATCCTACAGATAGCTAAAGGAAAACATTTTCCATTGTATTACAAGCATGCTTCTCACTCAAGATTTTAATAATTGCATAAGCAACTATTTCTTAGCATAAGAATGCTTACATTCAGCAAATTTTTAAGCTATTTTCTTTGGTTTTTTTATTATAGGGTGTTAAATGTAGGGCATGTACACTGAGCTACATCCTCAGCTCTTTTTTAAATTTCTTATTTTCAGACATGGTTTTGCTAAGTTGTTAAATTGCCTGGGCTGGACTCTTCCGTCCTCCTGCCCCACCCTTTCTCATTGCTGGAATTATAGGCATGTACCACCATACCTGACTCTTTGGATTTGTGAGAAAATTCCTAAGGCCAGGCATTTTGGCACTCACCTGTAATCCTAGCACTCAGGAGGCTGAGGCAGATGGATCACCAGGAGTTGGAGGCTACTTTAGGCTACATAGTGAGTTCAAGACCAACCTGGACAACATAGTAAGACCTGGCTTCAAAAATCCATAAATAAATAAGTAAATAAATATATAAAATTCCTTGTAATTTGTCTCATTTAAGACTTAGAAAATCATTTGCTAAAATAGCTCTTACAATGTACACATTATTTCTTTTAGTTGGCATTTCAGTTTATTTTTACATACCAGCTTTTATTTTTAAATGATTTTTCTTTACACATTAAAATATTTGAAGGTTTTATAGATTGGTAAGAAGGATGGATTTTTCTCTAAATTTCTGAAACAAATTCTTTGTACTGATAGATGCAATCACCATTAGCATGCTAAATGTAAAATTTCACATGTGCAGACTTTGAAACTATTTCGCATACGCTGTGTACCTATCTTGAACACAAAAGGAAAAACAATGGTAAAAGAATGCAGAGCACTAGGGTCAGTCAGAGACCTAAGCCAGCCAGTACCCCTCGATGAGTGCTTGACGTTACATAATCATGCAGAGTTTGAGCCAGCATAACATTATCTCTGTGGTGCATTTTCATTCTTTGTGATTCTGCCCTATCAGCATTACTTTTAAGTCAATGTTGTCATTAGTAGCTCTTCTATACACCAGGAATGTACGTGTAGTAAGGTATGGAGGAAGTGATGTGTAGAAGTTGATGATGCCACAAAAACACTTTATACATTATGTCAGTAATTCTTCCCTGGTGTCATTACACCAAATACAGGTTAAAACACACTTTTTGGTTTTTTTCCTTTCTTTCCATTCATAATTTTTGTTTTCCAGTCATTCACCTTTTTTCCTGAAATGAAGAAAGCAGTGAGGAACTTTCACCAATTTTTAATTTTTAAGCACATTGCATGCAAGGAACCAAAATTGATATTAAAAGTGCAGATACAAAACCTCTATTTCTGTAAATAGGTATTAACACTCAATTGAGAGAAAGCATTTTATATATATGCTGATTCTAATTTAGAACTGAGAATAATTTTTTTCACCAGCAATGAGGATGTCATCACTTGTCTATGGTGAAACAGTTAAGACTAGTATAATTAAGCTTATCACACCTCTTTTTATATCACTTCAACTGTTTCAGACAAAGTTACAATTGTAATATAATTATAATTCTCATTATAATGTTTTCCTATCATGAGGATAGGACTTATTGCCATTAACCTTAGTATCTTTAAAAAGTTGAACTTCCAAAATTAAAATTTTTGTAAGAATATTTCTTAATACAAAACTGGATAAGAATTTTTCCTCAAGTATTATTAGGAAAGTATTTTCATAAAAGATCCCTGAACATGTGATGAAATTAAAATAACTATATTATATCTTACAATGTACAGAATGCAATGTACAGAATGTACATTTTTACTCTTCCTTTAACTCTCACAATATTATACAATGCAGGCATTAATTTTATCGCTATTTTACAGAAAATGAAGTAACATGCCACTGCTGAGTCTGAAGTCACTAGGATAAAATTAATAAATTGAAGATTTATTCTACTTTATTGAGTATAATCCAAAGTATTGGATAAATATTAAGCAACTTTAATGCAAGTTAAATAGCTTTGTTTCCAAAAAGTTAATTTGAAGTTTCTGGAATCACATTTATCTTAAAAAAGCAAAATATACTACTAACCCATTTAAATTGTAATTTTAGACCTGTTACAAGTAAGTGTTCCCTCTACAAAGATAACTTGAAAAGTGAAGAAACACAATATTTGCAAGAACCAAGGGATTTTATAGTGGTCAGGCAAGTGGAACAACATGGTAAGGAAATACAGAATTACTTGAAATAAATGTCTCTCTTCTGAACCTGTCCAGTGCATTTGTTGTGTGTCCCTAGAAAAAACTCATTAAATTTTATTTCCATGCTCACAAAATATAATATGTGATTTCAAAGCACTTGCGAAGTATTATTTTGCTCTTAAAAGTCAGGCAAGTTTTGCCCTTTGATAATTTTTCAATTTTAAAATTATGCATCTACTCGAACTATCAAATAGTATACATGATACAGAAGAATCAGATGGTTGAAAGTTTTGTACTTACATGGTTTATCTTCCAAACCTAAGAAAAATAAAAGTGAATTAAGGATACATGTTTAAAATGTATTGAAGGATATATTTTTAAACCAAAACAAAATTATAAGGGCCGGGGATTTGGCTCAGTGTCCTAAGTGCCTGCCTGGCAAGTGCTAGGTCATGAGTTCAATCCCCGGTGCCACCAAAAAAAAAAAAAATTAAACAATCTATATCAATTTTAAATTGAATGAATTGATTTAGAAATAAATGCTCTCATACAGTGATTGTGAGAGCTAGGACACTAATAAACACATTGTTTCTTAACCATTCTATTGGAGTTACGAATTTTAAAGCATTCGTAAAAGGCATTTGTTCATGTTTTTACATTGTTAAACCCTTAAGTGTATTAGATTAAAAATATTATTGTATAAAAACTATTATCAAGGGCCGGAATTTAGCTCAGCGGCACAAGCACTTGTCTGGCAAGTGCAAGGTCGTGAGTTCGATCCCCGGACCCAAAACAAACAAAAATACTATTATCAAAATCTAATGCGTTCTTATAAATTTTAAAAAGCTATAAAATGGTCAGAAATGACTTTCTGAAGGATCAGTTTTAAAATATGAATATATTCTAAAGGAACTTTTTGAAAAGTACGCAATAATTTTGTTTTTTCCTCGTGTTGTCTTTATTTTTTCTGAAAGGCAGGGGAAAAAAAAATATGAGTGGTCTCCAGGACCTACATTATCAATCGTGAGATAGAAGACAGGTTGTGTCTTTTTTCTAGTCTCTCTTGTGATCAAATACACCCTTTACTTCAACTATACATACTTCATTATCCTAGTAGTTATATCCAATTAACTCTGCCATATCCAGTTTTGATCATGAAATTTAATATATTCAAATTATTTCTCTGTAAAATAATTTTAAAAATTAAATCCTGTAAGATTATTTTGGTAAATGTTTTCTAACATGCTTTAATGTTCAATAATATATTAAAGGGAAAGAATATTCCCTAATTTTTTTTTTTTTAGAATATGTTTATTGAGAGAAAGAAAGCTTCTGTCCAAGAGAGATGGAAGGGATGCTGAGTGGGTTGCCCTCCCTGATGTTTTCATCAAAGTATGCTATTTTGTAATTGGGACATAATATTAACATTCTCACTGTTAATAATTTATTCAGTTTTGTTTTTAAATTTCTTCAAGAAAAACAAAATTATTTAACCACTGAAAATAATCTTTGGAAAATATTTCATTTGCTTTAGACTTTTGAGTGATGGTAAAAACATAGCTGACCATTTCATAATATTTTTTCATATATTTTTTCTCTAAATTAATATTCAATAGAATGTTTTAGCAGGAAATATTTTAATTTCAAGTACTTTCAAATAATTGCCTTGCTTTATTCTCCAAGTAAAGAGATACACAAATCATTTTATATTACTAGATTTTCTAATTTTTAATGTATTGTAAGCATGTAGGCTGTTCTATACCAGAAGTATATTACAGCTGGCCTAAAATAGAATTAAATAATTGAAGATTTCAAAACAATAACAATAAGAAGTTTAAACTTATGATTTCTACAGTCTCATCATAAAGTATGAGAATGCTGATTTTGATAAATGGGAAAAGAAAATCATGACTCTTAAGTATGCTTCTTATTAGATGTGCCTCAATATAGAAGAAAAGTGCATTCTTTAATAAGGTTTTGAATTTCAATTTCACTCAAATGCTGGTCATTTTTTTTATTAGTATGTGTTTGCAATGCATAATGACTACATTCCTTCTGGGGAGTTGGTTCATGTACATAACACATCTTAATTCTTTTTTCAACACTTCTACCCTCCTTCCTTCTTGGTCCCCTTCGTTTTTGCAAAAGACCTGCCTTCCTACTTCCTGTTATCTATCTTTATTTTGCTTTTTATTTACCATTTTTAAACTCAAATATCTTTTACAAACTATGGTGATTGTGACTAGTTCGACATACAAGAATTCATTGAGCATTTGCTTAAATATACCTAAATTTCAGTACCTAAATTCAACCTCACGGAGGGAGTTTGGATAACTGTCAATTGTTCCTTAAAAGAGTGATACCTTTACAAACTATACTGAACAAGAGTGGTTCTACCAAAATTTATGAGAAGGATAAAACCTAGAATAAAACTCTTAAGTTTGGAAAACAACAGATCATATAGAGAAAAGCCTAAATATAGTATAAGCACAAAATAGGCATTCGGTAAATACTTCATCATATTCATGTATTTAGTACAGTTCTGTATGGATGACCCCATAAAGTTACTATGACTTCACTAAACTAATCGAGTAGTAGAAAAAATGTTTATATAAAGATGTGATTCCTTTAATCATGGTTTACTAATCATGAAATTAAAATTTTAATTACAGTTTGAAGAGACTTTTTATGAACTCTCAAAATACTTTTAAAATGTATTTCTTGTTTCTGTAAACTTCAGTGAATAAATGAAGAGCAAAAGCTTACAGTGTTCTAAAAATTAATAACACAATGTGCAGTTAAAGACTTGTTGAAATTATGTGAAAATTGGCAATTAGTTACTTTCATTTGAGAAAATAAATTTTGTGAATGAAGTTTATCAGATTTCTCAATAACTAGTCATCTTTTAATTTGTCTTCCATAAGCCCATCAAAGAAAATAAATCTTCTTCGCACATCAATAAAAATAAGTAATGAAGTGCTAGAAATTCTTTAATAGAAATGCTACGTTGAATATTAGATTGTATCATAGCTTTTTATTGTTTTTAACTACTTAATGTTTTCTATGTCAAGTGATTTCCTTGTAAACTCATTGTTAGTAAAGTAGCTATGTAATAAAGTAGAAAGCACCCCAGAAGTTTATATATGAAATTCTATGTATGTGTTTTATTAAAAGTAAAATATTGATTCAAAATTTTAAAGATCATATCTGTTTTTGAAAAAAGTACTCTTGAAAGTGCATGAAGAAATGTTAATGTATATCAGTATAATAGAAGAATTGTAGGGCAAAAATTAAGATATTCAGGTCATTAACATCATCAAAGAGTTATAAATTCACACAATATGAAAAATCAGAGGAAAAATGGTTGCAGTCTTTGTGGGGTATACTTTATGGGATAATTTTAGCCAAAACACAGACATGGAGTGTATTTACTGATCAGGTAGCTAATTTACCATTTCAAAAACTCAGCAGAGCTAAATGCTTTTTTAATATGTTTATAATTATACTTTGAATGTTTCCAAAGTTCTCTCCCACAGCATCCCCTCCGCACACACAATAACCTCTTGAAAATGGCAAAACCAGTATCAGATATAATACTCTTTCTTAAACTATAATGGTTATTTTACATAATTTCAATATCAGGGGAGTGAGAAAGATAGACATATCTGGGAATTTTAACACACTACATTGTATTGTTGATATATTCAGAAGATGGCTTTGGAATAGTTAAAAGCTGCATGTTAGAATTTAAAAGTTGAAATATGGTCTGTCCACCAGAAGAATAGAAAAGTCCCACAGGAAAATTAACACTTTAATACATAGTAAGTGGTCACGTTAGATCTCAGTATATCTACCAAGTTAGTGGCAGCTACTGATTATGGAATATTTACAACTTTAATGAGAATATATTTTTAAAACTGTAATTTCACTAATTTGAAAAATCAATACCTTTACTAAAATCAGCTCTCAAGCTTCGTTCTCATATTTAAGAAGTAAACAACATCATGTGCATATGATTTGCAAAATGTAAAGTGTAAAATGTGTTAGAGCTGTAAAAGCTTTTTTCTGCTAAAATATTATTATGGGCATAATGTATTATGAGTTTCATAGAAATTTGATGGCGAAATCTTTCATAGCCTGAAGATTTTTTGGGAGGCATACAAAATGGGAACTCAATGACACAGAATTGGTCTTTCTCTCAGCCAACAGTATCTACTTTAAGGATGTCTTTAAGCACTAGGTAGGGATTAAACAAAATGAAGTTCAGTATGCACAGTAGCCTAACTCTCTGAGGTCAAAGTATATTTGCTTCCATTACTATGTTTTCTAAGATTAACCATAATAGAAAAGAAGCCAATATTAGAGATATGAGGAAAGTACAAGATAAATGACTAAATATAAGCTAAGATATTATTAATAACTATCAATATTTTTAAATGGTATTTCAATAATTAGTTTTTCATTATCATTAAATTAGAATGTTAACAATAGTAATTTCTGGAAATTTTGCTTGTTTGAAAACATTAAACTGAACATTGTGATTAATGTGCGAAATACACTACTTGCAATTCATAGAAAAGACTCTGAATAAAGAAAAATAAATGAAGATGCCATTAATAGGGGGAAAAAGAACTGAATCATTCTCAAATTGAACTAAGAAGCATAATTCCTTTGGCTTATTACTATTTCTAGTGGGTAACAAGCAGTGGTAATCATCTTAGTCATCTGTGATAGATGACTGTATTCATTAAGAGGTTAAATAAGAAAATGAAAATTCTTCAACCTACATATTTTAAATCAACACTTTTAAAATTATTTCTTATATAAATTTTAATATAGTTACCAACACCTGTTTACATTGCCAACAAGTAAAGATTTAAAACATAATGTAGTTTCAAAATGTGCATTACACCACAGAGTATGGAAATCTAAATGATCAATAAATCCAGTATGGTATTACAGGTAAGATCTTAAATAGAGGAAGGCTTACTGTATCAGAGCTGAGTAACACTTTATGGTCTTCTCTGAGTGTCATAGGATCATCATACCAAATATTTTAAGAGCTACCTCTGACGATTTTACACACACACATGCGCGCACACACACACACACACAGAAACACAGGTTTTAATCATGATTTTAAAAGGAGGAAGAGGTGATCTGATGTTTTTGAAGGCATTATTTAGTTGTGATTCACACTTTTCTGTCTCATTCTCTGAGTATTTAAAATGGTAATTCTCAAACACTTTGATTCCTCAGGAATGTACTTTTTTTTTTTTTTTGGTACTGGGGATTGAACTCCTGGCCTTGTGCTTGCCAGGCAGGCGCTTACACCACTGAGCTAAATCCCCGGCCCTAGGAATGTACTTTTTATGTTTAATGCTTAGGAGGTTAATATAATTTCAGAGATCTATATTTCTTGGTCCAATTTAGGAAAACTATTTAATTTTTATTTGATGAATGTATTAAAATTACATACATTTCCTACCATTGCAGCATAAACACCTTTTGTCATGTTTAATAAAAAAGCCACAACATAGTAATGCACATGAAAGAATGAATCCATTTCCTTTTTTTTTTTTTGCTATCTAATTTTCTCTAACATCTCTCTTTGAAAACAAAGCGAACATTCATCATAGAGAATTATATACACATGTAAAACATGAAACATGGACATGACCTTTTGTGAAAAATGGCAGCTTTGTATTGTTTGGGCTGTGAGAAAACTGAAAATTGTTCACAAGATGCATAGAACAAAGATGAATATCTCTTTAAAATATCCAAATGCTCTTCAACAATATGAAATTTTAAATTTTATATCATATTTCGTACTTTTTACATTAAAAAATGAATAATGCACTTTTAGAATCCAGCCCTAAATATGGTTCTATAAAGTACTCAGGGATATTTTAGACAAGCCAGCACAAAAAAGAATCTTGAATTATAAAACAGTGAAGTTTTCTTTTGATAGTAGGTCTTGAATTGTACTAAGTATAATATATCAAGAGTTAGAAGACTCTTATGTGGGTAGTCTCTTCTCTTAATATACAGACTCATTAGTTTCTGTAAAATAAATATACACAACCCCACACATCACACCCCTTCACAAGCCTGTAAGCTAGAACGGTGCTGTATACTGATGAAATTGAAAGAGTCATGCATAACCTCGTTTTTGTTTTTATTAAAACATTTAGAACAAAGAGTATTTCTCCATGTTTGGTTACACATTTTATTTCTAACTTAATAAATTTATCTCAGGTTCTAAATTTTTGTCATTACTGCATCCCAAATTTCAGCATAGCCAAGAAAGATGACTATAAAAACTAAAGAAGGGCTGAGAATTTAGTTCAGCTGCACAAGCGTCGGCCTGGCAAGTGCAAGGTCATGAGTTCGAGCCCCAGTACCAAAACAAAACAAGACAAAAAAAACCTAAAGAAACACTGCTTTTTGCCACTTTTATTGTCTATATCACAATTTTTACTTTCATTGATCTTAAAATGAAAAGTATAAGCAAATTGAAATTGTGTATATTCATAATGTGAATATCAATTGATTTAAAATATACCTAGTCCTATATATATTCTGTACTATAGTGTATTTTTAAAAAGCAAAGCTCCAATAATTTTAAATATGTATTTATATTTTACTTGTAATTCTTTTGACATATGTGCTGAATACCCAACAATGCCTAATCTATGAGAATCAATTTTTAATGTGCATGAAAAATATGCCACACAACCCATTGAGAATGGCAATAATATTTAATTATGTCATGTGTTAAATTTTTAACCCATCTGATGCTTACCAAGATCGACATCACTAAAAAATAACTCAGAATCTGAGGAGGTAAGTTTAAATGTGCTCGAATTAGATTCTTTATGCTATAAAATATTAATCATTCTATAGACATTACTTCCAAGCAGTGAATAGATATCCACCAATGGCCTAATAACATTTTAACTGGCTAGTGGATGTTGTATATTTCACATGGCTTAAAGAAGTAAATGAAGGCATAGAAGATTAGAAATTTGCACGAAGTAGCACACATTGTAGAATCTTATATTAACTATCTAAGTCAAACCATCCCTTATTTGAGGACATTTCAATTAATTTCAAGAAGCATGACTGGTTGAGACCTGACTCCATGCCTTTTCCCCCAATTTTGTATTAAAATTACTGTTTCCACTGAATGAGTTGGTGAAGCATGCAATACTAAATAAAATTTTTTGGTTGATCTTAAACAAACGTGTCTTGATTAAATTCATAAAGTATTCTAACATTTCCTTTTAGTGGGAGAGGAGACATCGGGGGTTGCTTATAGCCTATAAAGTGACCATGTTAAAATTGAATAATTCCACAAAATTTCTGCTTCCTATACAAGGTGTGTTTGAAAAATATGGTTAATGTTTAAATTTTTAAAAAATTTATTAGAGTAAAAGACACATTGCCATTAATTACCCTCAAAATACTTCCCCTCATTTCAAACATACTTATCCTATCATTCTTGCCACTTTCTAAAGCAGTCCTAGAAGTCCTCTTTTATGAGTGTCTTTACAAAGTGTGATCAGAAATACAGTGAATAGTGCCACCAAATACCATCCAACAGAAAGATAGACTTACAAACCATTACAGTGTGTTTCCAGTCATCTTATTCTCAGGATCTGGGACTGTGAGACTTCTGATTCTTCCCCAAAGTCAAAATGATCATGAAAGGTAAATGCTTCAGAAATATTCAGGGCATCAAGGGAGACACAATAGTGCAACTAAAGACACTCTTGGATGTTGCTTATAGTCCTCATTAGGCACAGACAGATTCCTAAGTGTGGATATATTTGAATGCTTTATGATACTATGCATATGTAACTGTGATGTTCAGGATCACTTATTTGTCAACCATCCTCATTGGTCAGGAGTGAAAATAAACTTGAGAGTTGACTGGGTCAAACACTGTTTCCTTGATGGCAGTAACAAGTTAATGCCCACCTGTGATGGTAAGTTTTAATGTCTTAAAGCATGAAAGGCGTAAAAAGCTAAATATTGCAAAACTGCTTTGAAAGGCAGACTATGAAACTTGGTTTGAAACATGGGCATCCACAGTTGTTTCACAAATCATCAATATTTGAAAATATGAAGTTATACAAGTGTGTTAGCCCCAAAATTAACTGCAAGCCACAATCCTATGTTACAAATAAATATAAAGTTGAGGTCCTAATACTGAATAAAATGAACACATGTTCAATCCTGATGCGCACACCTTTGTATTGTTCTAACAATAAATGTGAGCTTTCAACTTTGAAGAGAAACTTAATAATTCAAGAAATACTGCTTACTCCCTTGAGAAAGCAATTGAGTGATTTCAATAAAATAGGAAAATGCAACTGAAAAGGCTTGCGTATTTATAATCTTTCTAAAGAAAGATTGGTTACCACAGTAAAGAAAAAGTTATCAACAAGTATGACCCCTTTTTCCATTTAGCATATTCTGTTATTATTAAACAAAGGGGACATGAGGATAGTATTACATTTTCATGCTGTTTTGTCACATAAAAAGTTATCTTTATTGAGATAGAGACTCCAGCATCCCATGTGGAATTCCATTATTCTCTCAACTTCATGTAAGCATTACAATATATATAGTTGGCTCTCTCTAAAGGGCACAGTAGATTTTAAATAGAATGAAATGGAGTACTTGCTGGATAGAGCTAGCATTCTATTTGGGAAGCTAACAACTAGATGTGAAGAAAATAAAACAGCAAGGCATAGAAAGTGACGTGGAACTGAGATGCAAAGAATGACTTCCGACAGAGCAGTTAGCAAAGACTACTGGCAGGCAAGACCTCCATTACAAAGTCGTTTGCTTTGCTGAATGAGTTAGAAAGGGCCAGAGGTTGTTATTCCCCATCTGTAGCTGTGGACAGAAATGCATAACAGCAGTCACTTTGTGATTTTCATTCTTCAGTTCAACATAAATTGCGGCCCTGCAACATGCTTGACATCATCATAAACCTTGAGTTTATTAAGATAAAAAACAAACACATCTTGTCCTGACTTTGGAGGAAACATAAAACAGATCACAGATTATAGTGTATTATAACACTTTATATAATAGGTGTGTCTTATAGAAACAATACAAAATGCATAGAAAGACCCAAAGAAGGTAACACTAGAACACAAGTACATGAGACAATGCAAGTAGTTTTGATTTTGTTTTGTTTTTAGTGATCAAATAGCAAAGACCTGACAGAGTTATGGCTGGAAATACCTCCTGATCCTCAGCCAAGTTCGGATTTCAGTAACTCACACCAATTCATAAATCTAATTGAGAAAATAATGCTCTTATAGAAAGAAGCATATTTTGAAAGCAAAGTACATTATGATCAAGAGAAGAAATTACTTAAGAAGAACCTGAAAAGAAAGATCTACATTTAGTGTTCTCGTGTTCAGAGATTAGAATTTTTAAAAAACTTCTTGAGTAATAATATACCATAAACCCCTATATCAAGATAAATTTACAAGCAAATGTAAAAGCTGAGCTTACAGTATCTGTTAGGTATGAAAGCTGTACAAATTGATTTATTATCTTTTTCTAAAGCTCAGTAGAGTGGTAGTGGCTTTTACACAATCAAGCAGATGGTAATAATTTGAATTGACTATACTTAAGGAAGAAATTACTTTCAAAAACCAACAATAGCATGAAGCATTAGCACATTGATTTAAACAATGATACATAAAGAGTCAATAACCCACTGACCCCAAATATACCCCCCCATTTTATTTTGCTGCCACATAGCACACTTAGAGGTAAGTTAAGGGCATAATGTAGGTCATTGTTACAATGCAAGTGTATCAAAATAGAAATTTAAAACCATTCTTATGCAAATTAACTTATGTTAATGACTCAAATGAGAATATTTAAATACACAGAATCTGAGGAAGATGGAAAATCAAGAGAAAGGATCAAATGTTAAATAAAGAAAAAGAAAAAGGAAAAAAAAAAAAGCATTCACTCCAGAACAACAAACTTGAAGAGGAATAGAAGAATTCAAAACAGTGGGGCAAGTTCTACCTGTTTCCATCTGGTCGTGGAAGTAGGAGGAGCGATGTCATTATAGAAATGACAATGAAAGAAGTACTGAAAAATCAGCAATACTGTTCTTCTTTAAAGTGCCTACTCACATAGTGCTTGAGTTTTTATTTCTTTTCTTCCAAATCCTTTCATCATCTGTCTCTTTCATATGTTGTTTGTCAAGTTTTCACTCTTTTCAATTGAGAATTTTGCCAGTAAATGTTTCTTTCCCAAGTGTGTATTTTGTATCAGAACTCATTTTAACATGATGACTACCAAAAATGAGACGAATGCTGGTTGCCATATAGAACCTGATCAAACATGCAAACCACCAATAATGAGTCTTCATAACGACCTTGATAATAAATCTGGTTCATGTAGGAAGTTGGTGCATGGGTGGGGATTTGGAAGCAAGAAGAAAGAAACTATGTCTAACAGTAGAAGGGTGTACAATTAAATCTCTAAATCAGGCTATTTTCATAAGTTAAAGTATGCACAATGACTAATTAACAATAGTACAAAACATCTACCCAGATTTCCCAAACGAATGATTCATACTAGCTACTGCCCAGTAGCTGCCAAAAGCCAGCTCTGAATCATACCTCAGTGGCAATATAGACAACTTCTAGTTACAAAAATGAACTCACAGAATAGTGAACAGATAATTGATGACAAGGAAAAGAATTGAGGAATAATGCCTGCCTGGTCTTCATTGAAGTGAAAAGAATTTGTCTTTCTCAAACACTATTTTGTAATAATAAAGATATGAGCAAATTGTAACAGGAAGACATTTCTATATCATAAAATATCCTGAACAGTAAAAATTGTCAGGTTCTGAGTTCTAAAAGTTTTGTTTATTGTTGGATAGATAAAGTCAAAATTAACTCACTTCTATCATACATTGTCTTAGGATGTAATGAACATTTGTATTTGGGAATGAAAGGAAGTTAGATCAGAATCGTACCGTGTTTCATTTTACTGCATTCCTGTCACATTTGGAAAAATGAAGGAGAAAACTGTGTAAAACATCCCTAGCCCTGCTGAGTTACTACTGTTAACTGTGGTGGTGGCATATCCCAAAGGAATGAGTATGTATTAATAAATTGGACTAGATCATCTAGGTCACATTTCCAATACACATGGGCCCGATGGTTCTAGCTGCCTTCGTAAACTACTGCAGGCACAGAAATCCAACCTCTCTTCTAACACTTATCTCCAGATAATTTGTGATTGAATTGCCTTTATTTGCCTGTCCTCTTCCCCTCTACACACATGTCATTAAATGACATGCTAAATAAATAAAAACACCCATTAGCATAAAAATATGATATAGAAAATTTTAAAGATTTTTCAAAAAAACTGATTTATAATCTAGAACTCAAGTCCTAATGGGAAGGGAAGCATATGATAACCACTCCTAATTTTAGAGGGCTATGATGAGTTACTAAGCAATTGTATTCTATTTCTACTGGAATGGGAAAAAGTTGAAAAAGTCTCAGATTTTAAAACAAGTTTCCAATTTTCTGTCAGGAATGTATAATGCTCTAATATTTTATTACAAATGACTCCTCTTAAAATATTTCAAGAATACATCAGTCATATTTTCTTTTGAGTTTTCATAAGTGTGGAGTATCCAAGGCAGTAAAGGTAGTGGCTTTCTAAATATTATTCCCAAGCAGATTTACTGGCATGCTGATCATTTTTCAAAGTCTCCTATATTGAATTTATTACAAAATTAAGAAATTAAAGTAGCTCAAGAGACTGTTTTCAAACAAGTTTTCTTTTAGAATGTTTCCAATCATCTTTCCGTTAGTCAACAAAATCTAATAAACACTAAATATAGCAATATTTCACCTTATAGACAACATCCATGTCTATAAACCTTGAACATAGTAAATATTCTATGTATATTTAATGAATAAATCGTAACTAATTATGAAGACCTATTTAGGGAAGAGTAGACAAGATGTTTGTCACAGAAGAGATTAGAATCCGTCGCGAATTTTATAATAGTGAAATAAATTAATCCAGGTATGAATACTCTACAAATGATGTTTCTTGCTGGCTTATATCTATTATAATTCACTTATATTCACAATACATCTTCTACTTACTTTGCAAGCAATCCTGAAAACAAGTAGAACTATGATTTGCTATAGAAGTGAGAGTTAAAAGAGATTTGATCATGTTCTAATAATATAACCTTAAGTTCCTGGGAAACACTAAGGAAGAATTTCACTCTGCTAGCATTGCTAGTGAGTACACTCTCATTCTGTCCCATAAAGAGCACTAAACTGCCCCTCCCCTTTTATCAAAGAACTCTATAGTTAGAAAAATTATAAAGAGATATAGAGCCACAGAATTTTGGAATTTGAAAGGAACATTTTAAAACACAGTGTTAGAAGAATAACAGTTGAAAGAATGAAGGACTTTGTAGATAAGGAAACTGATAAAATTGAGATTATGAACTTACCCAAGGTTATTTGGCTTATTTTGTCACTATAACAAAGGCAGATTTCCTTCAAAATATGGACTGGCACACTGTGGTGGGTCTCTCTTTCACAGTGCTTGATTCATAGTTTTTTTTTTTTTGTAGCTTAGAACTGAGAAAACCTTCAGGAGTATCCCTTCTTGTATATTACTGGGAAAATTCACCTAATTTTTAAACTTTGTATTTAAAAACGAGTGACAATATATATAATGTACCTACCTTTCAGAGATTAAATTATGCAAGCAGTAAATTGCATAATATGTAGTGCTAGCAAGGCTGTTAGGGAGCTAACACAATGGTCAGTCCAAGGTTGCATACCACCATGCTGGTCTTCCATATTGCATATTGTATCTATTTGCATGTGATGCTTAGGCAAACATTGTTTTCTTGAAGCTGATGGTAGCAGAATCCAAGAAGGCAAGCAGTAATTAAACACACTGGTGTTACAAGCAATTCAAATGGTGGCCAAGATATGCAAATTTTCCAAAATGTGAATAGGCTGATTCTTAATGCGATTTTCTATGAACTCCCAGGACTGATACTGTGAGTAGTAACTACAGGTACCAGTGGGATTTATACACAATGATGGAGCAAATTTAAGTACTTTTAGGGAACTCCCTGGCATTTAAATCAGATTTACCAGTTCATCAAATGTGATTGATTTCTTGTCAGCCTAATGAAGTATAGGCTTTCATTTTCCTTATTCATTAGCTTATGTAAACTCTTGCCAGACCACTTAGAGGCTTTCCTTTGCTAACACATGAAACTAAGTGGTATCCTGATGCGTTTTTGCTTCCCCAGAGGAATTTCAGTCCTTAGTAACAGTGTACAGTTCATTTTCTCTTCAATCATGCCTTGTCTAGAATGTATGGTGCTTAGTGTGCAATCCAAGTTTTGTTTCAGACTTCGGAAAGAGAAAGAAGGAGGGGACGGAGTTGAGAAGAATGAAAAGGGGACAGACTAAACTGAGAAACAATGCATTAAAATCATTTGTTCTCATCCCTTTCATAGACATGGAGTTTCAAACTAAAATTTACATTTTCCATAAAGTACATGTCCGACCCTTTACTCCCTGTTCCCTTAAAATAATTAAATTCCTTTGAACAAATTTCTTCCCTTAACATCTTTATTCCTAAATCTTCCCCTATCTTTAGAATATAAATCATTATTAAACCTTACTAGAGTCCCTTTTTTTTTTCTTTTTACTTCATCTGTTTTTATCCTCTGGATTCTGAAGTTAATTAGAAATTTTTCCTTCCAGGTATATCTATATTATTACAGGTTGTGAAGATTTTTTTTCTTTTTTCTTTTGTCCCTTCATGGTGTGAAAAAACATGTTCATCTCACTGTGGATAACAGCTGATTTACCAGATCCTCCATTTGGAAATGTATGGAGACCACTCTAGTTCAGTCAAAACCTCACTCTTCTCCCTCTCTGCACCTGGCCCAGATCACACACATCAGATGAGAAGGAGAACCTGACAGAGCCAGCAGCAATGATTATGTGTAAATCTGTACCTCTCGCTGTTGTGTTCTATTAGAGTCAAATCAATAATATGGAATAACATTTAAAAGAAACTACTTTTTAAACCCCCTTTCTCAGCAAAAGGCACATTTTTTTCAGTACACATCATGAAGACACTAACACCAGAACAAAAAAGAGCTAAGGAGCACCTCGCTAAACAAGACCTTCTATTCTGAGGCATTATAGGCTAGAAGTAAAAATTGGTTAAGAAATCAGAAGAAAAGTATAGGTCATAAACCCTAATGATAGGGCTGGGGATTTAGCTCAGCGGCCTAAGCACCTGCCTGGCAAGTGCGAGGTTGTGAGTTCAATCCCTGGTGCTACCAAAAAAAAAAAAAAAACCTAATGATAGAGCTATGGTCCACTGTATGTAAATGCCACATTTTCTTTGATTTTAAAAATTACTATGTCAATTTTCGCTCTGATCATACGGGAAACTTCCAGTGTGGGCCCGAGACAGCTCTCTGGATTCAGGGTTCATGCTGGGATAACATCATCCAAAGGAAGCCATGATAGGAGGCACAGACTTTTTCACCCTTGTGAGGCTGGAATTGGTAGAAAGCAAGTTATTAAAAGAGAATAATTTGCTGTTAAAGTTGAACTGAAGATTCTTTAAAAAAAAAAAAAAAGCTCCAGTTACTAGTTTTACTTCATTATATAACCTTTAGGGAAAATAAATTTTATTGTTTACAAAATGTTTAGCTTTCCTCAAGCAGTACAATAAACACTGAGTAAAACATTAGATGTCGGCAAGTAAATGCTAAACCCTAGTCATGTGTTACTTCCCAATAATTGTACATATTGATAGAAGCTGTAATAAACAACGTCCATCTGTCAC
This sequence comes from Cuniculus paca, assembly GCA_004365215.1. Lineage (NCBI taxonomy): Eukaryota > Metazoa > Chordata > Mammalia > Rodentia > Cuniculidae > Cuniculus > Cuniculus paca. Next base: position 31,136 of record RJWT010004551.1, read on the forward strand.
AGTCTGCTTAATCTGTTCAGTGCTGAAGCCACTGTGAAAACTCACTTTCCTCTTAAAGCTGCCAGAGGGGAATTAGGACACATGTGTTCCTGTCCCAACCCTGCCACTAACCAGCTGTATGACACTCACTGAATTATTTCACTTATCTGAGTTTAAAGCCTGGTCTTTATAAAATGAAAGTTTAAAAGAGCTCCAAGAGAGCTCTCAGCTCTAGATAGTATTTTACTTTTTTAATTACAGAAATTAACTTCAAGGTCATGATGCCTACCTAAAGATTTACAAATAGTTACCAAAAATGATTAATCTTTTGTCTTTAAACCTTGCACAAATTTGTAACTAGTTCATCTATAATCCAAAGTCAACATTCTTGTCTCTCTGGCTTTCCATTCTTCGATGAAGAGGCCAATTATTAAGTTAATTTACCCATAAAGTTCCCCTCTCTTCCCTCATAGCAAGCTCAGTTTATCAGAGGAAATTTCTTTAAAGCCAGAATATATTGAATTCCTACTGGTAAATTTTGACTACGCATACCCTAATGATTGTCAGGACTTTTGCTCCGTAGAGTCATTGTCGCTTATGGCAACAGCACGTTTAGGAGACACAGGAATATTATGATTCACATGATAGAGGCTCTAAGCATAATAATTCTATTTCATGATATTGACAGTAACATACCTTAGTCATCATCATTGTCAGTGTTCCCTCCAAATTTCATTTCATTTTCTAAAGATATTCTGTAGATGAGGAAAAAAAAGAGATCTCTTTTCTTCTGGCAAGATGATTCCCTGAGGATGTCGACTGAAGATGGAGTGGGAAATCAAGCAATCATTTTTCTGGTTTTGGCCTGTGACTATCCTTTAGGAGCTATGATACAAATGTGGAACAATGACCTCAGCTCCGACAAGTCGGGTCACATCCTACTTGTAAGACTAAACCCAGATGTTTTCATAAGTATCTGAGAAAGACAGTACACAACTGACCTCTTCCCACTAAGCAGAACAATAGAAATGGGGTTGGTCTACATTAGATTTCAGATAAGTATTTTCTGATTTCGAATGCTAGGTAAACTGAAAAGAAGAATAAAAAGATGGTTATGAACACATCTCATTTTGCCCTTCCCCCTTCTAATTGTTCTAGGCGTGTTTTAGAGTTAGACTCTCTTTGAGAACACACCACATTTAAGCCAGTGTTTAAATTTTCTGACTGTGTTTCACCAAGGCTGGTATCAATTGAGCTTATCCAAAATTATCTCAAAATAACCTGAGGGATGCATATCCACAAACGGCTGATCTGATTTCTCTCTGAATTATTTTACCAAAACTTCCACCAGTGAGAGGTGACTGCCTAAGATATGTGAAAAACTGGGTCACAGTGTATGTGAACCGGCTGCCAGTTACTCTGAGACCAAAGAAAAGGGCAGGCAGACTCAGGTTCACACAGAATAAAATATATTGGGGCCTCTGATGGAAATGTGAATGTGAGTGACCAAAAGACCACTGCGTCCCACAATCTGGAAAAAAAGGGGAATAAAATTATCAGGAAAAAAGTGACTTTTTTCTAGGCCAGAATGTACCTGACTTGTCTTGAGTTAATTTCAGATTCGGGCCCAATCCTGGTGCAAGTATCCGACCATATGACTCGAATGATTTTGTTTACTCATAGTATGCTGGGAAACTTCATAGGAAAAACCAACTGGAGTTACTCAAGAGCAGTTTTGGCAGTCAAAATTCAAGGTGGCCATCAGGTCAAACCGAATCCCTAACCCCATAATTTCAGAGGCTCCGTAGAAATCCACTGCTCCAACTCTATCTCGACCCCAGCTAACCTATCATGTATGATATCATAGTTACATTTTCATAATTATATTTAAATTCATATAAAAATACAGCTTTTATGTAATACACTAGAGTAAGAAAAATAAAAACCATAAAGAACTGAA